>CBVK0101161657.1:0-12739 GCA_900067695.1 Picea abies | reverse complement strand
TGACCAATCCGCAAAAGGGGATTTGGTCTTTTACAATAGCCAACATGATCAATTCGCAATAGGGGATTGATCTAATGAATAATACAACGATAATAATTAGAATACATTTTGCAGTTACATTATTTCAACAACGCCACGATTCCTGCAACTTAGATAAAAACCCTTATTTCTTCTATGAAGAGGTTGTTGCCCCAAAATAACTAATATAATAAGAACAAAGGGATGAAATGAATAATATTAGTTACTACCAAGCGAGAAGAGATTGATATCATTCATTTTCTAACAATATTGTATATTTCACTTGGGTTGTGAGAAAAGTGTGTTATCTACACAGATGAAGGTGCCTTGATAAGATTTCTTGTACTGGTGCTTTTGATAAATAAGATTTGTAGGTAATACAAGGATGTTATATATAGAGAACCACTCTGCCATCCATGGATGATGTAAGTGTTATGGAACACTCCTGAAAACAAAGGAGACTAACAAAATAAAGTAGATATAAATGTCAATAAATGGAAGAGAATAGCCTATGCTAAGTAAATCAAAAGTGCGAACCCTAATAGGCACTATGCTATAGCTCAACCTAAAAGTGGAGGTAGAAGTATAAGTAGAAAGAGAGGTGAAGGAGGGAGAAGAGGCATCCTTGTCCTCTATCACTGTGAACAAGTTGATGCAAACCACGATGATGTCCTTTGGGTAATACCTGGGGATGAGTGGGCTTGGTTGGGTGATCCTAGGAGGAGCTCTAGAACAAAAGGAGCTTTCTCATAACATTTGAGGTCGAGGATAAAAAGCTCATGATGGAAGTATGTTGCTCGAATGAACTTGGTGGGTAGTGCTTTGTAAGGAGCAGGTCTAGCTTCGATGTCTCATAAAATTTGAATGCTTTCTGTCCTGGTAGAGGGAAGTTTGCTGTCTCACAGATTTGCCACCAACAGGATCCAAGGTTAGTGACTTTTCCTAGTTCTTATGGCCTCTAGCAGTCAAGATAGGCTAAAAGGAGGTAACGATCTTGATGGTATTGGGATTGAAGAGGTTGTACAAAGTCTGTTGTTTGTGGATAATAGCCTCTTGGATGTATAACAAGCTAGGCATCTTTGATCAGGGTAGTGAAAAAGAATTCCTGGAACAAGTCGTGAAACCTCCCCCATATTTCATAGTATACGGGAGATGAAAACAAAGTGCTCCTCATAGTCTATCTCCTCGAAATAACACAATAGACAAAGCTTAGATTGTAGGATGTGGTGGTTCATCTCTATTTGTAGGTGGTGGGAGCAAACCCACAATTGATCGAGTGGGTCCTTGAGGTTGTGCACCCAATGGCATCCAATTTAGTTAGGATGGACAATGAGATCATCCTGTCGTTGCATGAAATGCTCAAAATAAAAGGGGCCATCTCAGGGCCAAGAGAGTGAAGGGGGGGGAATCCAAGTGATTTGAATGCACATTTGATAGATTCCATCCCTAATTGCTCTATTGATCTCTCCTTTTGTGGGGAGGAGATGAGCAACGACATTCGAAGAAAATATGAAAGGACGGAGACACTTCGTTGAATTGCTAATAGATTGGAGAAATGAAGTGGCCTCTGAGAACCAACCCCTTCTACATCCAGATAGGGAGGCAATCTCCTCAAAAAAGCAAAGAGCGAGATATGGATATCTATCCCACCCAGACTGGAGTTTGCTAGTGTGTGGACCCCATGAAGGAAGAAGACGAGCTTGAAAATGTTCTCTAGGCATAAAAGATGGGCTGTAAACTTAGCTGGGACAATGACTTGTGGCACTGTCTATTTTCTATGGATCATACGTTGGAGCATATGGTGTGCATATGATAGATTTCGCCCTCTCAACATGTGCCCAATCTGCAGAGGACAGACACAACCCCTAGATCTCATCGCCATAATGAAGTGTTAGTTTAATGATGGTGTCAAAAAAGTACATCTTCGTAGGGATGTCTTGAAAATGCAAATCAAAACATTGGTGCTTAGCGCTCGAGCACAACCAAGGAATCATACCCCTTGTAGAGCTAGTGAACAATTCTTATCAAGTAGCCTATTTATTGAAATTGTTTTATTGCATTTTTCTTATTAATAAAAATCTGAATTATGGTTGCTAGTAATCGGTTCGAGAATCAAAATTGGTATGTCTGAGGTCTGATTGAAATTTGAGGACCCATCCTTAGAAACTTTTAGAAATATCTGAAATTGCTAGATGTCCACAAGTAGCTTGGCGACAATGGGCTATCAATTCATTCCACAAAACACATGCAGTTATTTTCTGTGCACTTATAAAACTCTTATGAGTTCCAAAATTCTCATAAGACTTCTTTGGATAATAACCCATTTTACAACAATTGGCTTCATGTCTACAATTTTTGGACAAGTTTAAGCTTTTTAAACATTTCAGGTGGACAAAATGTATGATGAGAAGGAAAGACCTGGGCACTGCCTTCATCAAGTCTATATTATGTAGGAGTTGTGATAGGTACTAGAGCAAACTAGGACTTCTAGTCTTGGAAGGGAATTGCTTGCATATAACCTGTATCGTAATTGAATATATTTCCAGGGAGAGTCAAAGAAAAATGTATTAAAAGAATCATTAGTGGGAGGAATTGGGGAGAGTTATGCTTACAGGTGAATGAATCAAATTGATAGAGGTTGATCAATTCCTTTTCATTTTGTGTTGGAGAAGGAAACACTTGCGATCATTTACAATCTTGATTTATTACTATTGCAATGTGAAAGACATAAATGGGTCAAAAATGTATCTAATCAAGTATGGAGCGTATTAATAACCTAGTGCTATTCATCTCAATTTGAAGATTACCTACTTCCCTCGAAGCCAACATTCATTGTTTATTTTCTTAAAAGCTATTTATCCAATGAAGAAGGTATGGTACATATTGACTGTATTCTTCTAAATCTAATTTTTAGAAAGTTATCTTAATAGTGTAGGCATGTACTTCTATGTATGTAGCCATATACCAAGAAGTCTTGCCATAATTTATACAATCACCATAGGGATGCAGTTGGTCAGTTTAGAATTCGATCTTGGTTGGTATCAGTGTTGAAACTTGAGATAGGTCGTAGCAGAGAGATCATTACAACATCAAATTGAAAAAATAAACATAAATTTGGACCTTAGTTTGAGTGTAAATTTTATTGCAATGCCTTATAGCTGAACTTGATTGCTATAGATTGTACATTTTTTAATTATCGTGGATTCTATCGATTGTACATTTCTTAATTATTGTGGATTCCATCGATTGTCCTATTAATAACTAGGGAGGATGCCTGTTTAAGTTGCATTCGCATAAGGTTCAAGATGATACTAATTAGCTTCCAGGTATATTGGCTTTTTGAGTAGATTTTTTGATACTGCACTTTCAAAGTTTCAGTTGAAATATTTATATGCATTACTTTTTCTAAAGTTCGATATGATATCTTATAGCAGGTAAATGCACATTATCTAAAAATAAAATCAAAACTTTGGCTAAATTGTGAATTAAGTTTACTTTTTTCATACATAGGAATTTTGAATATAAATAAAAAAATTAAGTGGATGCCATTTATTACATTGATGATCTATGAACAGATAGAAATGCAAACTATGAAGGGTGTTATTGCTGAGAAAAGAAAATGCCCGACAGAGCTGCAGTTGCTTGGCATGAAGGCACCGTTAACCTCCTGCAGACCAGCTTTTCACTGTGAATGTTTCTCCAGTGCCCACCCTGAAGGATCAGGAGGAGTGATAGGAGGTAAAGGTTCGGGCTGTGTTTCCTGTGATCTATGAAAAGGCTATTATGTAGCTGTTAGTTGTCTTCAGAGAGCATGAGGTAGAAGGGGTTTCTTCTACACCTCTGAGTTCTACTTCATCCAAAGGGTAGCAGAAGCCAAGGGATAAAACTATCCCTGGTTGTTCCACTGCACACCTCCCTATCCCATCCCCCAGAGGTGTTTCAGGCTTTTAAGAATAACACCCAAACTCAGTTCAGGGTTGTTAACATAGGTGATTGAGAGGAAATCAATTCTATCTCTGAGTTTAGAAAGTTTTCTGGGTTTGGTGCCCTTAAGGCCTCTGTTTTTTGAAAAGTCAGAGGCAACTCCCGTTGTCTGACTGTAATGCCCTTCCAGGACGTTAACTTAATACAAAACACACAGCTTACTAAAATGTGGAATGTTTTTTTTTTAATGTATATAAGTAAATACTCATCCTCCCAACATATACATATTCATAGGAATCAGTCAATGATACTTGAAACACTGCAACCACAAATTCTTACATTCAATTTCACAATCTTTAAAAATGTCTGAATACAATATAATCAATACAATCTGCCAAAGTGAATACAATATAATCATACAATCTGCCAAAGTGAATACAATATAATCAATACAATCTGCCAAAGTGCAGTTCAATCTGCCCAATAACATAATCAAACAATACAAATTCTAGCCCACAATGACTCAGCATTTGCTAGTCATTCAGTGGTCCTTTGCTGCTCTCTATGGCAATATTACAAATGTTCTCTACATGGCATTAACGGTGCTTTAACTAAGGTAACAAAACCTTTTTCAAATACCAAAGTTACCTCAAAATATAATAATGTGATAGCTGAAAATAATTAATTTTCAACTCACTAGGACTCCAGCGACCTTGCTGGTCCTTCATAGTGATATGCTCAACAACAAGAAATATACAACAGTCTTAGTAAATTGAGCCAAGAATATAACCTAGTAAATGTTTCCAATGCAATAAAAAATCTCTTCAAGTAATAGATAGAGTTTGGAATATGGATCGAATGAAAATGAAATCCAAAGAGTATATTAAGAGAGATACAACACATTCTAAACACAAATAAATTATTGCGTTTCTTGCCAAATGAAAAACTAGAAAACTTTCCCCAAATTCCCTTAAAAAATCCAAATTCTGCACTTTAAAGTAGCGGGCATGCCTCTATAGGATGAGACCACTAATTTACTAAAGGACAGCTGCGGTCTGACTGCTAGTTACTATATAGAAGGCTGCGGTCGACAATATTCGTACAATTTTTTTTCTAGAGAATTCAATAATTACCCAAATGATTTAAGATTTTTTTGCAGAGGTTCATGGAGACCATATTGGTGATCCAAAACATAGGTTTTTACTTCCATAACAAGAGGAATAAGTTTATGCAAATTCAGAGACTCAAACCCTCGAGGCAAATTTCTGAATATTAAAAGATAAATATACACTTTGCTAAATTTGTAGATTATCATACCTTTTTCCAGATGGTTATAAATGTCCTCCTTGTTAAGTATTTAGCTCCAAGATTTCACCAAGAGGATTCTTCAAGTGCATGATACCAAGGGTGAGATCGCTGACTTAGAGCATTCAAGTATCCATTTTTCATGGTGGGGGAATAGTGTCATAGTTGGGACCTAGTTAACCCGACCTGCTTACCTTTGGTGAGAGACTAATGCTCACTGAGGAATAAATATTGACATCTTATTGCACACTCCTCAGCAGAACATCTTCTCCCTGATGGTACTTTGCTCATGTATGTGTAAGCTTAATTGACAATTATTATTCCTATCTTTGCACACATATAGAGATAAACACCTCAAATAGCACTGTTCAATAATCATAAATAAACAATAAGCAACAATATAGATATAGAAATCATCAACATCCCAACCTCATCCTAGGTCCACATATATTGACTCAATTTGGAGTCCATATACATCTGTGGTTCTTCCTGTCACACTTGATAAACCATCAGTGGTATAACATAATATAATAAATCTCATCATATAAACATGTATTCATTTTCAATATCCCCTAGCATCACTTATCTCTAAAACTACATGTCACATGTCACGTATATGACTTTCAGATACATACATCAATATCTAGATATAACTCAACCTACTCATAGGCCACAATAAGTCATCACATTGTATAGTAGGATCCAATCATCTCATACCACAACAAGAATGTCAAAACATAAGCCATATTATATATATATATATATATATAATGCAATGATCAAACCAAATCAATTTAAAAGCCTAGATCATATCATCCAAAAGTGTACCTGTCAACCAATTGGGTCATTCTTGTAACCAAAATGCCCTCAAATAATAATAACACATCAATCAAATAAAGTCAAAGCAAAAGAGGGCACTACATTGACTTGAAGTTAAGTTAGAGTCTACTTCAGTCTAGGAAGAGTTAAAGATTTTTGTTAGGCTTTTTGTGATTTTCACCTCCTTGTAGTTCTCTCTTAGATTAGATAGACATATCTTGGCCCAATTCCTTGGAAGAAGACGTTTTGTCCATCTTTGTTTGAGAGCTTTCTTCATCATAATTTTTGATGATTTAGAAGACATAATATCCTAGATCCAGAATACGGTCTCTTGGAAGGTTGTCCCTGTGTACAAGACTATTTATGCAACCACGTGTTCCTTGGTTTGAAACCTGCAACTGTGGTGATGTCTTTTACACCAACATCGGTGAAGCTTTCATATTTACCTTTACATTTATGAATGAAGGACGTTTTGAGTGTATTTTTGAGAGAATTTTGAGAATGTTGTATTTATCTGTAGATCATGCCATGAGTATGGTGATGTGGCATCAATTTGCAGCAAGAATTCAGCATAAGAAGAGGGGATTTTTCAAGGGAAGAAATCTAGATTGGAAATGGTTTCAAACATGTAAATGAAGAAAAGGAGAAAATCAAGTTAGAGCATGACTTAAAGGTAGTGCCAAGTTCGTGATATTCTAGTGTAAGAAAAGGCTTAGGAGTAGACCTCCACTAGGAATCTACTTCATTCTAAAACCGAAAACAAAATAACAAATTAGACAAAAAGGAAATTTAGTCTCTAAGGATGGGCAGAGGTACAACAATTATTCTCCCAAAGAGTTAGATTGCAGATGTAGCAACTTAAGAGATGTCACACATGTTCAATTCCAAAGAAGAGTTAGCAAGAAATGGTTTTCAGATCTAGCCAAAAGGATGGCCATTGGTTTCTATGGAGTTATGTATTGGTACGATCCTTAGATGGCCCTTCCTTGACAAAGTATTTATAAGTATTGACTTGTATAAGTTTGGTAACTAGGCATAACATAAAGAGAAGACATAACTCCATAACAATGTTCCACAACTACTTTAGGCCACTCATTGAAGGCACTAGGTGTCTACTTTCATTACAATAAGGCATTGGGCACTCTTCACTTGTCAAGTATGGGCGATTAAATGGTTCTCTCATGGCATTAAAGGACTTTATCATGGCATTAAAAGACTTTCCAGAGCCATTAAAAGACTTAAAAGGCTTCCTAGAGCCATTAAAAGACTTTCATGTTGTACACTTTGTTACATATGTCATGGGAAGGCCTCCCATTCACAAAGTAAGGACATTGAAAGGTTGACACATCAATTTAGAGGCTATTTAAGGAATTATCAAGTGTGGGTTTGTTAAAATTGAATTTAAGGAATTATCAAGTGTGGGTTTGTTAACATTGAATTTAGCAATGCACGTTCAATGTTACTGATCCAACACATTTGTGAGTTCATTTATTGGTTATGGAATTGAGACTATGTTGAATTTTATTTTTAGAGATTTTCAAAGTGACATGAGGAACACCTTATCCAGTGCTTTTGCATGAGATTGTAGTTCTAATTTTAGCATATGACCCATGCAACACTTGGAGCATGCATGGGAGGGTGAATGTTCAAAATGGTACTCTTCGATTTTTAGATTTGATTTTATGAGAAAGTTTATATCTTTAAAAACTTAGTATTTTTTGCAATGAGTTGTAGTTTTGAGTACCGATTTGATGGTTTTCCAAAAAGGGTATTCTTCGATTTTTAGATTTGCTATTTTAATTTTTTTTTTTATTCCTGGAAAATATTCACATTTATTGACAACCTTTTTGAAGAAGAGCATGTGTGTGAATTTTGATGGTGATTAGGGAATTTCTATTTTTAGAAATTGCTAAACATGGATGGGATTGTGCGGTGATGGAGAAGAAAATCTAGAAATTTCAAGGGATTTTGAGAAAGTGCAAAATTAGGTCAAAAATAGGGAATCACGTCTAAAAATAACAATGACAAGGTGATTGAGTTGTACATGGATTAATGGGTTATGTTTACTTGCAAGTGTAGGTTACCATGACTTGGTAGGGCAAGTGGATCGATCCATGAGAAGATGTTTTTGGTTATAAAGAATATTATCCATTGGTCTTGTCGAGGAACTTATCCTTTCAATTATGAGCCATAAAAAGGATGCTTTACTTGGGGTTTATATTCAATCGTTTCATGTTATAGTTTTGGCAAAGGAAGGCACCCCATTTGGGGGTTCTATATTTACCTTTTTCTTACCTAATTTGGCTTCTATTTTGAAAAATGTTGGGTGTTTCATGTGAGGAAAGAGGGAGTGCTTTGTCGAGGTTTATTTCAAGATTTTTTTTGTCTATTTTGAGTTAAAGGAGAGCACTCAACTTTGAGTTATTTTGGTTCATCTTATCCATCATGCATCCAACTTATTCTTGGTAGGAGGTAACATCACTTGAGACTATTTTGGGCCTTTAATATGATTATTTTTGGAAAAGATATTGTGTCTCACTTGGAGATTCTTCTTGGCATAGCTAGTTCACCCTCCTTAGAGAGATTCATGATCCTTATTTCGATGCTTTTGGTTTCTATTTCCGGTCTAACTATTGCACCTCACCTGGAGATTATCTTGGCAGGTTGCATTGGTTGTGACGGGGACAAAGGCACAACTGAAATAAAAAAAACACGTATACACTACTATTTGCAAAGCAAGGGACATAGGGAAATATGGTCCAATCCCTCAAAGGGGAATTTTAATCATCAAACCATTCTCGTATATGCATTTAGTGTACAAATGGTCCCTTTGTATACATGTTTTTTTTTTATTGCAAAGCAAGGGACATAGGGAAATATGCTCCAATCTCTTAAAGGGGAATTTTAATCATCAAACCATTCCCGTATATGCATTTAGTGTACAAATGGTCCCTTTTTATAACAATAGGTGACCATAACAATTATTACATAATTAGATGGTTGGTTCAAACCATCTCCATAACTATCTCCACAACTTCCTCCACAATATCTCCATGAATCTCTCAACTTACCTCCATGAATATCTCAAGAGATCTCCATCCCTAACTCCACTCAATTCCCCTCATCTCTCACATTCACATAGACTTCTAGAATTTAGTCTACAAACCATATAATTTATTCATTTAAACATTACAAGTATGAGTATTCATTAAGTAGGAGTTATTTATCATACTCCCCCTTCCTCTCTTTCATTGGTCCTTTGAACTGATTCCTTCATCTTCATCTCTGCTCACATCTTCTGTCTTTTTCGATCTTTGATCTTCTTCATTCTTCGTCCATGATCTTCTTCTAGACATATGTAGCATGTTTTTCGAGTTTCTATTATGGGTTTTGAGATATTATTGGATAGTTAGTTTGTATTGATCCATTCTCAATCAATAAGAGATGGAATTTTAAGAGAGATAGCGATCGGTAATTCTCTAGTCCTACCACTTCTACTCTCCTACATCCATTCTCCACTTTTGGAATTATTTCATGCAAAATCTTTGAGGGAGTTCATGATGGAGTGTTGGAGCCGTTCTCATATTATTAATATGATTTCGTCTCTGAGTATTGTGCGGTTAAATTACCTGTGCAATGACTTTACATCCCCTTGAGTCTTTTGGATTGTCAATATGATATTCTCAGATTTTGTATTTACAATGTTGAAATTAAGGAGAAATGTTTTTCGAGGTCAACTCTTTGTTATGGATGAATTTAATGACTTGATGTGGAACTTTTTGAATTGATGAGCTTTGAGTAACACTCGTCTCATCAATTTTCTTCTCCTTGACTCCATTTAGAAGGTATTGGTCCTAAAAATATATGAAAAGAACAAATTATTCCAGATGTTTAAAGTGATTTATGCAGATGTGCGAAGGGTAAATGTTTATTTAACATTCTTAAGTATAAAGTTGAATTGTTCTCGATGTTCTCAAGTTTTTGATGACATAAATCTAAACTATTCGAAGATGTTAGTGAGCATATTATATAGATTTGAAGGTTTTTGCAGGATACAAATGAAGATTTTTGACCTTAGATCACTAGTGATTCCCCCCTTAAGGCTAGGAAGCACTAGCCCAAAGTGAGAGGAACCATGTGAGGTGGCATTGATGGTTTCTCTAAGAGTTCATTCGATCCCCTTGGGACTAAATTTTCCAATGACAACTTTGGGTGTTAACATTTTTGGCATTGTTTTCATGGAGCGGCATTGGACTCCATTGTTTTCATGAGATTCATAGCATCGAGGCTACATGATATCGATAGATATTGCTTTGAAGATTTTGATATTCTCCTAACAATTCCATTGCTAAGGGATCAAGATAGTTTGCACATATAAGGTATTTTCAAATTGATCTTGCTAAGAAATATTTTGCTTTTGTTATTCATGCTATTCACACGGAGGAGCTTATTGAGATATCTAGGTAGTTGGAAAGGATTCAAGAGTTAGTGTCACTCTTGTATTTAGATGTTATACCTTGGTGTAGATCTTGTAGGATTCCCCATAGAGAGGATGCACATGGCATGTTTTGGTGGTTGTTCACGTATTTAAAAACTATGAAGAAGATAAAGGGTAGTATGAGAACTTTCTCGTGGTTAAAGATGAAGATGTTGATTATGACACTGAGGAAGAAGTGCAAAGATTAGAGGATGAGTTGTTGACCCTTCGTAGTAGGGATTTCATATTTGAAGAGGAGGTGCCACAAATCAACCATGAAGACTTGGATTGATGAGAGTATTCATTGCCCCTTCCTATGACATTGTCGATTCAAGAAGGACAATGTGTTGAGATACATGGCAACATGAAGGACAACTTTTGGATCAACTAGAAGATAATTTTTGTGACAATATGGAAATGATTGTAGTAACTAATTTCTCACAGCAACAAGGAGAATATACTGATAGGAAATGATACCATCTTCTAATTTTATTCCTTGATTTGATTCTCACCATAATCATTGTTTGGATATCTATTTTAATGATAAATAAAAGTCTTGGTTTTTCTACTTCCTTCTTACTCGTTGATGATTAGCCATGTTATGAGTTGCAATGAACAACATTTTTTTTTTGTTTGACACTTAAGCATATGAATTTATATTTTGGAATTGATCGACTTCATGATTGGCTTCAATAGAGTTTTTTTATACGGATAGGTTCCATAGAATCAATCAATTACTTGATTGCTTTCATTGGCCTTTTGAGCATGCTGATCAATCATGAGTCAGGGGGGTTATGATAGGTTTATTTTTAAAAGTGTGGTATATCCCTTGTGATTTTTCAAAAAAAAGAGGGAAAAATGGTTTGTTAGGTTGAATTTCTTTCCTTTCAAGTTTTAGTGTGCTTTGGTTTTCAGTAAGTGTCATGTTGACACATTAGGTTTCTAGGATGGGTCAAAGGATGTAAGAATCCTTTTGCATATCTCATGGTCTAGTCATAAGAAAAAGTAAATTCTTGTGAAGTACATACTCAAGGTTTCACTTGGTAACAAGGTTGGTCTTTATGTTATGTATTGATGTCTATATTGATTATTGGAGTCCATAAATTATCTATAGTTAAGATGCAATGAATTTCAGTCAAATTAGGTTTTAAGTTACATTGAGTCAAGTTGATCTCAATGAGTTATACCCAAGAGGTATTTTTAGGTTTTCAACTTCATTAGCTTCCAAAATTCTCAGATTCTCTGCATCTCACTAGGGGATCCTTTCTCTAAATGGAGCCACAATTAACATGAATTTCCCATGCATGTTTAATTTTAATGATCCAACATGTTTGTGAGTGCATCGATTCATTTCTAGAGGTTTGACATCATGCCAAGTCCTATTTTTATATATTTTTAGAGTGACAAGGAGGATGCATTATTTGGTGCTTTTGCATGAGACTATAGTTCTCATTTTAGGTCTCCCATGCCTGCATGTTGCATGCAATAGTTGGAGCATGTGTGGGAGGGTGATTGTTTCAAAATGGTTCTTTTTGATTTTGAGATTTGTAATTTTAGGAAATTTTTTCTTTTTGCAATGGGTTGCAATTTTGAGTACCTATTTGATGGTTTTCTAAAAGGGTATTCTTTGATTTTGGATTTTCTATTTTTGGAAGGTGTCTATTTTTAAAAACTTTATAATCTTGCAAACTAATAAGGTTTCTCAATACCCTTTGTGAAGAAGAGCATGTGCCAATTTTTGATGGTGACAAGGGAAAATATTATTTTTAGAAAGTGCTATACATAGGTGTGGTTGTGCAATGATGGAGAAGAAAACACGTAAATTTCAAGTGATTTCGAGAAAGTGCAAAATTAGGTCATAATTAAAGCATCACATCTCAAAATAGTAGCAACAGATTGAATGAGTTGTACTTGGATCGGTGAGTTATGTTAACTTGTGAGTGTAGTTTACCATGACGTGGTAGAGCGGGTGGATCTATCCATGAGGATATATTTTCGATTAGAGAGAATCTTATCCACTATGCTTTCCTTGGAACTTATCCTTTTTATTTTGAGCCAAAAAGAGGATGTTTTACTTGGGTCTCATAATGACCTATAAACTTTATCATCACTGCATAAGAGGGTACATCAACAAATTGGTTAGGTACATCTTCATAGGCACTCCTAGGTCTCATGGACCATCCCGGGAGAGAGGAA
>CBVK0101161652.1:0-14829 GCA_900067695.1 Picea abies | reverse complement strand
CCCCCCCCCCCCCCTTCCCCCCCTTCCCCCTCTTCGCCTCACCTCCCTCCTCGTGACTTCGATTTCAAACAAGTTGCAATTTTAACCACCCCCCCCAAAAAAGGTTGCTACTGGTAGCACCACTTTTCGAAATAGGGTAAAAATAACCACTAAATATGACCTCTAAAAAAATGAGAACTCTGGACAATTCTCATTAAGTTGGTAACTTTGTTAAGAACAAAAGTGGCAACTTTAAGAGCTTTTATAGGCATATAGAGAATTGTTCTATGAGTCAAAAGGTATGCCACCCAAAAGGGAAGTGGAACACAATATACAATTACTGCTAGATTCTCCTTTATCAAACATAGGGTTGTACATAAATTCCATATTATAGTTAGACGAGGTGAAGTAGTTGCAAGAGTTGTTGGAGCAAGGAGTCATAAGACCAAGTACCTCACCAGGAAGTCCCCTTATTATCGTAATACCAAAGAAGGACGAGATTTAGAGAATGTGCATCGAATACAAATCTTTGAACAAGATCACTTTCAAGATCGATACCCTTCACCATCGATCGATGACTTGTTGGATCAACCGCAATGTGCAAGGTACTTCACCATGCTAGATCTCAAATTTGGATATCACCAAGTTTAGATTAAGGAATAAGACCCTTGACACATTGCCTTCAAGATGAAGCAAAGTCTATATGAACGGTTAGTGTTTCCTTTCGGTTTGAGTAATATATGAATGCCTTTCATGTGCTAAAAGAATGGTGTTGCATTTATTCATAGATTCATTTGACCTAGTATACTTGCACGGAATTTTGATCTTTGTTTCTACATGGGAGGAGCATGTTGTACATCTGAAGCAGGGGTTGGAGACATCAAAGAAATTCCAACTACAATCAATATAAAGAAGCATGAGTTTGCAAATCAGTCCTTGTTGTACTAGGGGCATGTGATTAGTGGAGGTGAGTTGAATATTGATCCCACAAAGGTCGAGGCTATTCTTAAATGCCTTGGTCCTGCTAGTGTCATTGAAGTTTGGATGTTTGTTGGAGCTACCCAATATTCGAGGAAGATCATAACTTCATTTTTTGCTATGCCAACACCACTACGCTATGAAAATGAGTGGTAAGAGTTTTCAGTGGGATAAGAGTATATGCAAAGCATTTGAAGAATATAAGTAGAGGGTAAGTCAAGCCCTAGTCCTGACACTGCCTAAGTTGTAGAAGTCATTTGAAGTGGAAACCAATGCTATTGGGTATGCTATGGGTGCATTATTAATGGAAAGGGGGATGTCTCATTCCAAATTTATTCCATGGAGTAGTACTAAACTACCCTACCTACGATTGAGAACTCTATCCCTCAAAAACCCTACCTAGGACTAGGAACACTATGCCTTTGGTAGACAATGAGGAAGCATAAGTACTATTTATTGGGTAAGGATACCTTTATCCACACTAATCACCAATGTTTTCAATACTTGCAAACTCAAAGTAAACTCCAACAAGCAAGACATTTTAAATGGATGGGATTTTTGCAAGAGTTTCATCTAGCGATAAAATATAAGAAAGGCATTGCCAACAAGTTGGTTGATTGTTATCAAGGCTACTGACACCGTAAACCATTGCTATTGGAACCATTATGCATAAGAGTCCCACCCACATAGAATGCAAACAAGTATATGATGAAGATGAAGGCTCCAATGGGGTGTACTAATCACTGCAAGGTCGACAAGAATTGGTAGAGATAACTAGTAATGTTGATTATCATCTCCAAGATGATTTTCTCTACAAGGTGGGGAAGTTGTGTGTGCCAAAGAGAGAAGTAGTACCATTGATAAGGGAGGCTCATACATCCAAGGTGGGAAATTTTGGTATTGGGAAGACTATAGCTAACCTATAGACGTATGTTATTGGCCCAAGATACAGGGACAAGTTGCTAGGTTCATTAGAATATGTATATTGTGTTGTACCAACAAGGCAAGTAATAAGAAGCAAGGGCTATATAATCCACTTCGAGTGCTTACAAGACCATGGTAAAGTATATTCATGCACTTTGTTGGGGTTTTCGAGGGCAAGAAGAGGGCATGACTAGTTGTATATGGTAGTCAACATGTCCAATAAGATGCTTGTTCTCATGGCTTGTAATAAAACTTCTAAAGAGTAAGAAGTAATAAGCTTGTTCTTTGAAAGTGTCTAGGTGCACTTTGGCCTCTCAAGAAGCATCATCTCTAATAAAAACACTAGATGTCTTGTTGCATTTTAAACTTTGTTTTGGGAGACATTGGATACTAAGTTGAACTGATCCACAACCTTCCACCCACATATTGATGGGAAAATGGAAGTGGTGAATATGGCTTTGTTTAATTTTTGAGAGGCTACAATCAAAAGCATCCAAGTATTGAGGATGGAAATTAGATTTAAATACAACATTCCAATAATAGGGTTGTCCACACTTCCACTAGTAATTCGCCTTTTGAAATTAGTTTTGGGTATTTTCCACCATCACCATTGAATATATTAGATGGATAGCTTGAAGACGGGGCATCAACTGCAAGTGATGCATGAAACACAAATAAGTTTATAGATAGAATCTAGAAGATACACCTACATGCTTAGGAGAAATTGAAGAAATCTCAAGAGATGTACAAGACTAGGCATGTAGCGTTCCTTAACCCTTAAAAGTAAAACACAACCAGGTATATGGAGAATATAATTGCAAAATAACTAGAAACAAGAGATAATAAGATGAAATATATAAAATATACCCTTTATATTGATAATGCGAAGAAGGAAAACAATGTCACTTGCCTCTTGAGGTAGGACGACCTTTCACTGACCAGAGCTCCAAATACACAACACAAGACCAACATTCCATAGTCTCCTATATCTTTAAATAGATTTTCAATAAAAAACCTCTAACTACTTGTGGTCCCATCACTAGTGGGTATCAACTACCTAGTGGGCCTTATAAAGTGGACCTTTTTACATTACATAATTATCCACTATTACCTAATGGGCCTTATTCAAAGAGGATGGCCACATACAACATTTAACTAAATCCTAGGTAGCCTAAAGTAGGGAGGTTAGGGTAGGACCCTAACATACCCTCCCCTTTAAAAAAAAAACATTGTCCTCAAGGCTGAAGATGGGGAAACTGTTGCAGAATCATGGTTGGTAACCATGTGGCATCTTCAGGTGGCATGTATTTCCATTGGATCAAAAATTCACTGATTGTGCACTGGTGCAATTGAAGCTCTCTGGTATCCAATACTTCTTTCAGTTGAATCCAAATGGAGCCTTCTTCATCAAGTTCTGGTTAACTAGATTGCACCTTGCACTTCGATCCTATAACCTTGTTTAGACAAGAGACATGAAATATTGGATGAATCTTGGAGTGGGTTGGATGAGCCAATTTGTAGGCCATTTGTCCAATGCGTTGGATGATCTCATAGGGTCCATAGAACTTTGGTGCTAATTTATGAGGTGTTTTGTCTTTGAGTGATGTTTTTTTATAAGGTTGAAGGTGAAGAAACACTTGATCCGTTGTTGCTAAAGAGCATTTAGAGTGATCTTGGCTCGCTTGCTGCTTCATTCTATTTTGAGTCATAACCAAATTGTCCTTTAATATGTGGAGAATGGCTTCTTTAGTGTGGAATGTGTGATCCACTGCTTGAACCTTGGAAGTGCCTGATAAATGTGAAGTGATTGACAATTGTTTGTGGCCATAAACAACTTCATATGGGGTCATTTTGGTAGCTGCATGATAAGAGGTATTGTATCACCATTATGCTAGGGGAAGCCATCATTCCCATTGTTGTGGTTTTTAAGAGGCAAAGAATCTCAAATAGGTTTCAAGGCACTTGTTGACCACTTCAGTTTGACCATTTGTTTAGGGGTGATATGTAGTGCTTATTCTCAACTAGGTACCCTGTAGTTTAAACAACTCTTGTCAAAATTTTCTAGTGAAGGTAGGGTCCTGATCTAGACTTGGGCAACTGAGGATGGGGGTAAATGGATGTGGTAAGGCACAAAAATGAACATATTTGGAGAGATGGGGGTAAATGGATGTGGTAAGGCACAAAAATGAACATATTTGGAGAGATGGTCAATTACCAACATGATCATGGATTTGTTGCCAACCCTTGGAAGTCCCACTATAAACTCCATACTGATGTCGACCCATATGTGTGTTGGGATTGGTAGCAGATGCAATGCCCTTAAAATCTTTATTGTCTCCCCCTTGTTTCTTTGGAAAGTACCACAAGTTGCAACAAAATCCTGGATGTCGGTTTTCGTGCCCTCAATAAAGAATGAGCACTTAGTTCGTTCATATGTTTTATGAAATCTAAAGTGACCTGTTGTAGGTGATGAATGAAATTCTTCTATGATTTTTTTAAGGAAGAATTCTTTACTAGCATTATGGGAAATTTGAGGTCTAAAATGCCCCCCTAAGGAAAATAATAAAATAATAGTCAATGTAATAAAACAAGAGCTATAAATTTTCAAAGGGAAGAAATAAAACTACTTTAATTGTATTTTCGACTTATCTCATAGGTTTACTCAAATTTCAAGTGTAGGCACTCCTTGGATGCAAAATTAAATTTTGCACCCAATGAGTAACCACCCTACATACTTTTGATAGACTCACATTGAGATAAACTCAAAATACATGAAAAAAACGTGTTTCATGTATTTCTAGTTTATCTCACCATGAGTTTATCAAATGTATGCAGAGTGGGTACTCGTTGGATGTGGTATTTAATTCCTTGTCCAATGAGTGCCTACACTTGAAATTTGAGTAAACCTGTAAGGATATAAGTTGAAAATGCGATTAAAAAAAGATAGTTTTCTTCCTTTCCCTCCAAAAATATTTACCCTTATGGTTGACATCATCATCTTGAATTTTATTGGTTCTTTTAAAGTTGATTTTGATGGTACACATTTTGTTTTGAGACCCATTTTTGACCTCAAAATTCCCCTAATAGACAATGCACCCTTTATATCACATTGTATCTAGTTTCCATGTATACCAAGTTACGAGGGTTGGATCTCCCTGAAGCCTATGGATGAGTTGAATGATGGTGTCATCTGCCAACCATTCTTGACAAGCTTCCTCAAGCTAACCCGGAACAAGTAAAGATAAGTCAAAGAGGGATCCATCGTCCTCAAATTGTCGAGATAAAGCATCAACTACCACATTGTCTTTACCCTTCTTATAGATAATCTCATAATCATACCCTAGCAGCTTGGTGACCCATTTATGTTTCTTTGGTGAGGACAACCTTTGTTCTAGAAAGTACTTCAGACTATGATGGTCAATCTTGATATGGAAATGTCGCCCTATGAGATATGGACATCAGATCTCTATTGCATGCAAGATGAACATCATCTCTTTCTCATATGTGGATTTATCCAAATTGAGGTCACATAACTGCTTACCAGTGAATGCCAAATGGCACCCTTCTTGCATCAATACTGCTCCAAGACGAATGCTCGAGGCATCACATTCCAAGACATACGTCTTAGTAACATTTGACATTGCTAATACTAGAGTTGTGCACATGACATCCTTTAAAGCTGAGAAGGTTTGTTTAGCAACCTCATTCCAAACAAAGGCATCCTTTAAAGCTGAGAAGGTCTGTTTAGCGACCTCATTCCAAACAAAGGCATTCTTTTTGAGTAGCGAGGTTAAGGGAACAATAATTTTCCCATAAATTTTCACATACTTCTTGGAGTAGCCTGTAAGTCCTAAGAATCCATGCAAGCTCTTCAGGGTCTTGGGACGTGGCCAATCTTGCGTAGCCATGAATTTTTTGGGATCAACTCGTATTTAGCCTCTGAAGCCCCAAAAACACACTTGGAGTGTTTCACGAATAATTAGTGGTCCTTTAGGAGTTGCAAGGCTCTATCATCATCCTCTGTGTGGTAGTCCCATGTTTTTGTTGTAGATCAAAATATCATCAAAGAATACCAACCCAAAATTGCATAGGAATGGTCGAAAGATCTTGTTCATGAGGCTTTGGAAAGTTGATGGAGCATTGCAAAGGCCAAAAGGCATCACTAAAAAATCATAATGACCTTCATGTCTATGGAAGGCGGTCTTAGGGATGTCTGCCTCTTTCATCTTGATCTAGTGGTAGCTAGAACAAAGGTCAAGTTTAGTGAAAAACTTGGCTCCATGAAGTTCATCCAAGAGGTCATCAATAATTGGGATATGAAATTTGTCCTCAATGACCAATTTATTAAGAGCCTAGAAATTAGGACACATGCACCAAGTACCTTCCTTATTTAATACCATGAACATTGGTGTTGAGTAAGGGTTCTTATTGGGATGTATGACTCCTGCGTCCAACAATTCTGAATGATCTTTTGAATTTCATTTTTATGTGCAAAAGGGTGCCAATAATGATGCACATTGGGTGGTTGACTACCTGGAATGAGGAGAATACCGTGGTTATGCTCGCCATGTGAAGGTGGTAAACCTTGTGGTGTTTCAAACACCCGTTGATGTTTAGAGAGAACTAGTTGCAAATCATGGTGAATCTCTTGTGGGGTGGTGTAGACTACTTGTATGACCTTGATCTATGCAATAATATCTGAGTGGCTTTTATTCAACAATTTCTCCATACGATGAGAGGTGATAATTTCAGGGGAACCAAATGTAAGACATTTGAGGGTATGTTTCTTCCCTTCCCGAGTGAAGCTCATGTATAATTCTTCGAAATCCACGGTGACAGGTCCCAAAGTGCATAAGCATTTTGTCTTAAGAATTATATCACAATCGTCCATTTTAATAGAAAATATGTGATTTTTGAGATGATACTCACCAATTTGTAGTTTGACATTTTCACATCAATGCCCTCATTTCATCGTACCACCATTGGTGATCATAATTTGAAAATTAAATATGGGACATACATAACAATGGGTTTCTTGTGTCACTCTCCTATGGATAAAATTGTGGGCACTGCCACTATCAATCAACACAATCACTTTTTGGTGTTTGATGTAGCCAATCAATTTCAAGGTTTGGGGTGTCAAGAGACTTGATAGCGCATGTAGAGAAATTTGAGGTTCCTCACAAGGAGCTTGCAAGGGGGATTCATCTTCCATGAGAAGGGTGGTGCCTTCCAAGGTTGGTATATGAGTATCTTCAATAGAAATGTCCTTTGAGTAGTCGTGTGGAGATACATCCATTTGAAATAATTTATGTTCTTTACATTTGTGCCCTTTGAAATATCGCTCATCAAAATTATAGCAAAGACGAAGGCATTTACGTTATTCCATCTCTTCAAGAGATAACTTGTGGATTAAAACTGGCTATGAGTTGGATGAGTCGGGGGTAGTTTCTACGAGGGGGCTAGGACGAGTGGTGAATAAAAGTCTCTTGGTTTGTGCATTGATAACTATCTTAGCTTCTTTAGCTTTGTCACAAGCTTCCGACCATGTGTTTGGGTGATGCATCATGACATATGCTCGAATTGCTTCCTTGGGACCAATGATGAAACATTCTTTAAAAAATGAATCAGATAGACGCTATATGTGGATTGCCAATTGGTCAAAGGTGGTAATATAGTCCATAACTGTGCCGCTTTGGCGTAAATTTTGTCAAGTGTTTTAAATGGTGAGTGTCACGTTCAAAATTAGCATAAAGTATTTGCATAAATTAGGTCCAAACAATGTAGCTTTTATAAGCCTTCTTATACCAGTTGCCACCACTACCAATGTTCGAAATCCAAATATAAGACCCCCACTTTTATTTTGTGTAGGTCATTAATGATGCTATGGAGAGAGAAATAGTGTTCCATTTGGGTAACCCAACCCAAGGGATCAAACCCACCAAAACTGTTAATGTTGACCTTTGGAAAACGATGCCATGAATTGTGATCCTAAAGGTGTGGGTGGGGGTTATCCTATAACAATGTGTGCATTGACTGCACTTCCTGGGCTAGGGATTTTTCCTTGGTTGGGTTGACATTTGGATGTAGTACACTGAAATTCAAGTGGGTGGCTAAACATTTCAAGAAGTCGCTATGTGATTTCATTGTTTTATTCATAACATTAAGTGTAGCCTCAAAGCTGACAACCTTGCTATCTAGATCTTGGTGCTTAGTGGGTTGGGTATGATGTTGGTTCTTTAAGTTGACCATGTTGCGAGTCTGAACCATGGGACCACCAAGATTTTGTCGAATAGTTATTTTCCATTTATCTCATTACAATCAATGGCTTTAAAGGATTTTGTTCAGATATACCTCGAATCACTAAACTGTCGGTTCCACACAAAAAAGGGTTACTTGAGAGGGAGATCCAAGTGATCAACAAGACACCAAGAATCTTTTGAGACAGGTCTTTTGCAATGGTGTCGACGTAACCTAGACTTTTTTTTTTCCTTTTATCCGAGTCCTACTCCCATATGAGTATTACTCCCAGCTGATTATTATTGCAGTGACATACTTTCCAAATTCCTTCTAGATGTAGGAATTTCATTGGTTGGCTGCAAAAGCTAGGGTTTGCTGGGTCCTAGAGACATATGAGTGTTAGGTGCTATAGCTCTCTGATACACTTGGAAAGTCCAATAATGGTACTCAACCCAATATCTCAAGGCACTAATTAAGGAGGCTTGACTGTGCGCTTAATCATATGACTCGACTGCCCAGGTACTAGAGTGTACTATAGCAACAAGATAATCGATTGGTTGATCTAGAGTTGGTTTTAGGTATACCTAGGGGACTTCTGATATACCCAAAGGTACATGAAAGTGAGATTTCATATACAAGTGCTATCTAATGCGATACTACTCAAAGGGGTACCAATATGGGTTACAAGGGTTTCCAACAAAGTGATTCCACTTGTATTTCTTGTGTATATTCTTCCCAACACAGTTTTACCCGCTGAATGACATACCATTGTGTTATTTAAAAATGCTAGAATACGTATCTAGCCAGCAAAAATTCTACTAAAATTGGGAGGCATGTTGGCTTAGGAAAGAGCTCTAATACCACTTGTAGTGTTCCTTAACGCTTAAAATTGAAACACAACTAGGTATACCGAGAATATAATTGCAAAATAACTAGAAACAAGAGACAATAAGATGAAACTTGTAAAACATACCCTTGTATATTGATAATGCGAAGAAGGAAAACACAATTCACTTGCCTCTTAAGGTGGTGTGACCTTTCACTGAACAAAGCTCCAAATACACAACAAAAGACCAACATTCCTTAGTCTCCTATCTCTTTAAATATATTTTCAATAGAAAAAACCCTAACTACTTGCGGTCCCATCACTAATGGATACCAACTACTTAGTGGGTCTTATAAAGTGGACCCTTTTACATTGCATAACTATCCACTATTATCCAATGGGCCTTATTCAAAGAGGATGGCCACATACAACAATTAACTAACTCTTTGGTAGCCTAAAGTAGGGAGGTTGGGGTATGACCCTAACAAGGAATGATCAACACAAGATTGAAAATACTTTCAAAGTAGAAGATTGAGTCTGGTTGCACCTGAATAAGGAAATGTTGCAGGGTTTAGGAAAGAAAATCAAGCCCTTGAGGTACAAACCTTTTGAGGTATTGGAGAAGGTAGGAAATAATGCTTATAGATTCAATGTTCCTCCTTATATGCACATTTACTAAATAGTAAATGTAGAGAACTTGATACTCTAGGGGGAAACCATGCTCAATGAGGATGAAGAGGGACAAGCTTTACCTTCCATAGAAGATTTGACACCAGATGCACATGTAGAATTACTAAGGGATATGGTTATATAGAGGAAGATCATAACAACCAAAAGGGATCAACAACAACTTTGGCAAGTGGGATTCAAATGAAAACTACCAATGAAGGCCATATGGTACTCCATGGAGAAAGACGAGCTATTGTTTTCTCATCTCCTTTATATTTAATGCTTTTGAAAACCCAAATCCTTTGAAAATGAGGATGCATGATCTAGAATGAATCTACATAGTTACTATATATAACTTTATTGATTCTCCAGAATGAGGAAGACAAAATTCAGGGCCTATAAAGGGCACTTGGGGTCTGATATTGAAAATCACACTATGGAACTAGAATTGAAAATGCTTTAGTTTCAAGTCTTAAAAGTGGAATTTTGTGTCTTTGACCTCGAGGATGATTGTTCCAGAGGTCCTCCTTGCATTCTATTAGTTGATAGCTTTTTGCCATGAGGTTGTTTGCCTCAAATGAATGTTGTATGCAAAAGTTATGCCATTGACAAGGTAATGGTCCCATTATTCTCCATAGGTCCATGTGGTACCCATGAAATCTCACCATGATTCACTCATATGGAGTTAGTAAAGTATGGGAATTCACTACAAAATTCTAGAAGAATTCTAGAATCCAAAACCCTAACCCTAATAGTCGAGGAAGGGAGTTAAAACCCTTGTTGTAAGGAGGGAAAGGGATTAATCTCCTATCATAGTGATTTAACGTTCCATAACATAGTAACCGCCAAGTGTATAGAGATAACAAATAAGAGGAGAAAGAACACTCTGTAGGGGGCTGTAGCAAACTATAGTGTCTCATATCTCTACAATGGGCTTAAATATCTCTGTATTTTTCTTTGTATTCTCATTTAATTAAAAATAAAGGCATAATTTCCCCACATCGGATTTCTTCAAGGTAAATATTGTGTGCATGGTGTTCCATTGTGTGTCTTTGCTAAGCCCCTTACTTATTTCCACACCCCTTTAATTCATAAATAGTGGATCAGGCCTTGACCTTAAAAGGGTAACAGACACATGACCCTCCCTTTCGTTGGTGCAGGACCTTTCTTTTGAAGATTTTGTTTTTAACTTTATATTGGATAAAATATCTGTATGGTGTGCTTTATCTCTCTGTTAAATCACTAAAAATACAAAAGTAATAGTCTCACAGTTGAACGTAGGCTCATTGTAGCAATACTTAGTTTAATATATGTTATGGTGAGCCAACCATTGCAATATCCAAGATGGTTTATAGATCAACGAATTTCTTTTACTATTGGGTATGAGTTCCTAACCAAAATTCTAAACTAGGGCATTTGACAAGGTACCCACATTCATTGGATTTGTTGGACAAAATGATGTTGGTTTGACCAACAAAGTTGCTTAGGAGTCAAACTGACAATCTTTTACTAATGGATATGGATCCTTAACCAAAATGCTAGATTGAGTCGTTTGACAAGATACCAACTTTCATAATATGTTGGACAATTTGAGACATTCTTTATATGCTTTAGATAGCATCATATATCAGCTCATGAATATTATTATAGCTTTTATTGCCTACCTTTACTATTGGTGGCCAACAAAACTTTATAGATTAAATACCCATTTCCCAAAATGAGGCACAACTTAAATTACCTCAAGAATTGCATGAAGGCTAGTTGAGTTTTTGCATATGCTGATTTTGACCATGGCATACATTGTAAAATGTGGTGCAACTAAGGGAATAACATATATACTAAAGAATGCCATGCTATCATGAATATTCAATGTATTATATATAGGTGTCCACACAAACCAACAACAAAGTAAAACAATAATTTCATAGATCATAGTTTAGGAAAGTTAAAGATGGTATAGTTGTATGTTTACATAGTATGGTTATTTAGAATGAATTCAAACCTTGAAAAGGACCGAAAAATGTTGTTCATGCATGTCAACACTTTTACAATATATGTGTGAGAGAGGGGTATGGTTAGGAATGACCGAATGTGTCGACATGACAAGTGAAAATGAGTACATCACTCAATTAGTAGTGCCTAAGGTGTCTTCATTCATGATCTACCTAATTGCATCATAATTCAATCGTAGTAAACAACTCCACTATAGAATATTCTTTAAATGTACAAATGAACCAATGGAGATCCCACAAGATTCTTTTGCTTGAACAACAAATGTACAAATTTGGCCACGACTAAAACATAACATAGTTTGGCAATCTCCACAACAATTTGACTTGATTATGTAACCAACAACAATTTGACTTGATCATGTAACCAAAGAAAATGTGATGTCGAGACACCAATAAATGTAAAGATAAACTTCATCTATTATACCTTCTCTTAATGTTGAAAAGAACATGGGTAGAAAAAGAACATGGAGACCAACAAAAGGTTGTTCCTTTAATGATACATTCATACAATCATTTGAGATGTCAATACATAAGTTCTTCATTCCACGAATAAAAACAAAAAAAAAATGATATTCCTTAGGGCCATCTTTTGTAGACCTATATTTCTAGTCATATATCATAAATTTATTTCAAACAAATGAAAATAAAGTAACCATCTATAAAATGTTCAAAGTGGATTGTCAACAATTGCAAGAAAAGGAACAAGGCACCAATTGTACTCAAGTTTATCTAAATAGAGTTACGTAACATAATCTTGTGTGAAGTAGGTTGTCACAAAATTGCTTGGCACGATATTTTGTGAAGTATAACTGAAGTAGGTTATACTTGAGATAAGATTTATTTCAAGTGTGTCTAATATTGTGGGTTTAATATTGTTTGTTGAAATTTTAAATTTTATTATATTTATTTTCTTTGTGGTTATTTTGATAGGGTCAAAAGGCATAGGAATGACACTAAGGTATACACAAGTGTTGTCATTCTCATAAGGTTTAAAGGCGTAGGAATGGAACTAAGGTATAAACAAGTGCGGTCATTCCCATAAGGTCTAAAGGCATAGGAATGGGACCAAGGTATACACAAGTGTGGTCATTCCCATGAGTTCTAAAGACACAGGAATGGCACCAAAATATACACAAGTATGGCTAAAAGTAGTTTTTAAGTGAAACAATTAAGAAGAGAGTATGTTACAAATAATACTAAACTCTATATAGAGTGTTTTGACACATTAGAGTTGACAAAATATTTTTCACATGGTCCTAAAAGTTTAACCATCTTTCTTTTTTCTTTAATTAAAGAACCAACTATTGCTCTGCAGAATTAATCATGATCCCACTAATTGTGGTTGAACTAGGGCTTTGGTTTGGTGAAAAAATGTGGATGGTTGAATGAATGCATTGGAAGTAATAATTACAAATCCTTTTATGTGGTAGTTCTTTTAACCTTGACCTTGCTTCATGAAATCGATTAATTATGAAGTTTTGGATTAGATTTGTAACTCTTAAAGATGAAGCAAGTAACAATTTTCCAATTTGGTTTTAGTATGAGTGACCTCCATTTTTGGAATTGTATTGTTTTCTCGCTGACACATTTCTAGATTATTAAAGCTAAGTTTTTTTATTGAATTATGCTTCATATTTCTATTAAATAAAAAATATGAGTACAAAGAAAAAAGAAATGGATAGTAGATACATTGTCGTCACCATCATGTTAAATCTTGAGCCCCCCTTACAAAACCAAACTCCTAAAAAACCATGATATAATAAGTCCCTATGAGAGACAAACAAGGGAGCCATGTAGACACAAAACTAAAATACACTCTACAAATACTCAATCCTTTATATAAGGAAGTGACATGAACCTGACAAAGAAACCAAAAATATAAAACATAAAAACCATCCCTTTACAATATCCCAATGAACATGCAAGGGGATTAACATGTGCCCAAGAAAGAAAAAAATATTGATTGATCCCCACCTACTACCAATAGGGTGTGTAAGGAAAGACAATCCCTCAAAGCCACAAACAACATTGGCCCCACTTATATACCTTTATAAGAAATAAGTCACCATTAGCTTAGGAGAAAGCCCCACCCATTGCCAATCATTTCCTCAATGCACGACTGTGTAGAAGAAAAACAAGAACTACAATTGAGTGAATAAAGCATAACTATTGACCTTTGATAAATGATAGAAAGACAACTAAGGAGTGCCTCTCGAAATTGAGCTGCAACATGTCCACATTAGAGTGAAAAATTGTTTCCTTCATAAACAACCCAGGGATCACCATTATGTTTAATTTAGGGCTTTATATATTATTGAAAAAAAACATTCTCTAAAGGTTCATTATACTGTGCTTTAGTGGTTGAGACAAGGCATTTCCATGCAAAAGGCCCAAGTTCAAAGCTTGGTGGGGATAGAGCCTTAAGGGGTGTGCATTGGTTGTGTTTGAAAAATTTCCACACAAAAGTAGGTCTTACTAAGGTGGATGGAGTTAATAGCTCCCCATGATTTAAAAATAACATTTCCCCTACATAAACAAATTTCTTGAAGATTAATTAAAATAGTACGAGTTTATATTTCTTTTAAAAAAATATCAACCAAATTTCACCCTCAATTATGCTACACTTGTTAGAATTCACAAATGCATTGCAAAAGTAAACAACAAGATCCAAGCTAGGAGTCGATGGTGTCTAAAGGCACCATTATAACATTGAAACATATAACATACAATTTAATATTCGTTCATCACATGAGCTCATATATTTATACTTGAGTATCTAATAGATTTCCCTAAATTAAGGTAGATCTAGTCAACCTCAATCACTTAAGGTGATCCTAGTCAATTAGTCAACCACAATTAATTGACCAGTGGATTTGCAATCATCCTCTTTAAATAAGGCACACTTGATAGTAGTGGATAGTTATTTAATGTAAAAGGGTCCACTTTATGAGGCCCACTAGGTAGTTGAAATATTGTAACTTCGAAGATTATTCTAATTATATTTGAGATATTATTTAATAGATCAAATCCCCTTTTGTGGATTGATCAAGTCGAGTCTTGTATAAGATCGAATCCCCTTTAGTGGATTGGTCAAACTTCATTTGTATAGTGGTATTTGTAAAGTTGCCCCCTAGTATTTATAAAGTGGTTTTAACCACTTCTAGGAGAAGTCGGCCCCACCAAGTGAAGAGACATAACCCT
>CBVK0101161621.1:0-22251 GCA_900067695.1 Picea abies | reverse complement strand
GGGAAAACAAGAGTTTTTAGCACATCATGGGCTCATAAAATTGATAGTTTCATATGCCATCAGACAATTAAAGCACTTAATTTTGTGGGAAGATTTCATAAATATGGATCTACAAGAATTTGAAGAGGCACAGGAAACAATGAGTGAGGAGGATAGGAAAAAGGGGGAAGGACCTAAGAAGATCATCAGGCCCAAAAGATAAAAACAATAAAAGAAGTATAAAAAGAAAAAAAATAGATGAAAAAGAAAAGGAAGTGGCTGATGCTTTAATTGCTCTAGGGATCCCACTCTCAGTCCCTTAAAACTCACTAGTGCAGAATGGGTGCAACCCAAGAGAAAACGATTCAATAGAATCAACAAAAGTCAAAAGGAGAAAATCCCAATACCAACTACTCCACTCACTATTACATCCCAAGTGGAAGAGGTCAAGGATTCTCCTAGTCCTGAACTACCAAAAGAAACAAAGGGGAAGGAATCTCAAGAAGAGACAATGGTAAAAGAAGAAAAATCACTTGAAGGGACCTCTAAGACAAAGACCNNNNTGGTAAAAGAAGAAAAATCACTTGAAGGGACCTCTAAGACAAAGACCCCTATAGAGAAGCTCCTATTTGCAACCTTATTAGAGTTAGAGAAGGCAAAAGTTGATGTCATCGAGTGGAAAAGGGTGACAAAAGACAACAAAGGAAAACCGAAAGAAGAGGCTTCTCAAGAGTTGGAGAAGCAACTCTAACTCATGTAAGAAAAAGTTTAGATCATGACCATGCGAAAAGTGGAATATAGACAGAAGTTGAAGGTGGAGAACCAGAAGCTGCAGCAACAACTGAACAACGTAAAAATAGAATTGCATGATACAAATGGACATGTGGAAATTATGGAAGCTGCAGTCAAAACAATAACTAAAGTGTATGTAGAAATGTTGGAATGCAAACCACCAGCTAGGACATACACATTGTTCCTAAAATAATAGTGGCATAAGAATCAGATTGCACACTTGGCTAAATTGATTAAATTCAACCTTGATACCCCCAAGGATTTCTTAGATGCATATCAAGGCTGTAACATGGAGGAAGGAGCTCAATTGTGTGAACTTTACCCACATAACCTCATCTTACCACAACCCTGCAATTGGAATCCCAATACATATACAAGAGATATCCAATTGATGGCCTTTGCATCATGGATTGGGCATGAATAAATGAGGGCAAAGGAATTCAAAAGGTACAAGGAAGAGAAACTCCAAACATCTTTGTCAATTAGAGCTGAGGCATCTAGGCCTGGGGATGTCATAACCAACCACCACCACCTCTCTTTGGATAAAGATGTGTCCCCAGGTTGGAAAACCAAGCAAAGGGAATAAATGGCCCATCTATATGACTCATTAATATTATTGGGAGAAGAGGCAACATAAGATTTCCACATGAGGTGGCACTCCTTTCCTCATGGCTTGCAAATCAGAGAGCCTCACTCTCCCAATACCTTGCAACTTGCCCTCCTAAGGACACCTTGTTACAAAGAAGCTTTAAGGAAGATGAAGACTAAGTGGATTGGGTTGAAGATGAACCCCCCACTCCTCCTTCCTATGACAACTATGGCTGACATCAACACAGGAAAAGAAGAAGAAGAGTGGGCCAAAATTGTGAAAAACAAGGGATATCATGAGCAGCAAGCCATCACAAGGTATGTGGCCTGGGATATAAGGCAAGAGGTCAGTGATCAACAACATGTTAATGAACAAAAACAGGGTGTTGAACAACAACATCTTAGTGAACAACAACATGGTGTTGAACAACAACAAAGTGTTGAACAACAACATCTTAGTGAACAACAACAGGGTGCATAGCAACAACAACAATAGTAAGAACATATGAACAAAATCTTGTCACATAAAGGGCGTGCAAAGTTTTAGTTGGGGGGTGATGATGAGCTCAATTATTGCATGTTTCAAAGGCTCATATTTGGCACATTTTTCCACCATAATATGACTTAATATTTGTTTTGACCATATTTAATGGTAAGTCATGGATAATTTTTGCATGTTGCTTAGTGAATGTGTGTTGAGGTGGATTTTTGTGTATAATGTGCCTTTTTTCTCTAATGTTTATGCCAAAGGATGTGTATATCCCCAAACAGGTCAAACCTCTTGAGTCAGGGGCGTCGACCTCCTAAAATCATCCTAGAAATGAGTTCCATCTAGACCTTATATATGTTTGTGGTATTTGTGATGGAAATAATCTAACTAACAAAGTCCTTCTTTGCTAAGGTTGAAAGCTACATTTCGAGGAGCAAAGGAGAACATGGAATCACTACACTTCATCAATCAAAGGAGGCCTGGAGCACCAAGACCCTTCCAAACAAGTTTGAACTTCAATCCCGCTCAAAATTTTGGTGCATATAATGCTTAAATGTCTCCTCAACCATGGTATAAAACCAATCCATCTTCTTGGGCAAATACCAATCCATCTTCTTGGGCAAATACCAATCCTTGGAAATGTCAGGGACCACCAATTCCTCCTCCATACCAATATTTTCCTAGCATGCAACAAAATAAGAACCATCAGTGGAGTCAACCTCTACAAAGATGGAGGCCACAAAATTTGCACCAACCTGCATTAATTCCTCCTCCTCCTCAACCCAATAACACTATTCAAAATAATGTTCCTCCAAAAAAACCTCAGTTACTTGCTCAACCTGCTCCAAATCCAAATAACAAGCAAGTCCAACCTGTGTACAATGGTGAAACAACTTATCAGACTTACTCCTTACAAGTACAAGAGATTAATCTTAGATCAGGAAAAGTCTTACAACAATAACCAAAGCTCATAGAAGATGTAGAATATGAAAAAGAAGAAATTGCATCGCCTCAACCACAAACTCCTCCTTTCCCTAAAAGATTGGAGGGAAAAAAAACTTATACATCTGAAGAGAAAGAACTTTTAGGGGAACTTTAAAGTTTGCGTATAGAAATACCTCTCTTACAAGTACTCAAGGATGTACTTATTTTCAATAAGTTTATCAAAGAAGAGTACATTAGAAGGCTAGGGAGGAAAACGAAAGATGACCCCACCATAAATTTTATAGGACAACTAGATGACCATATGCTTGGGAAGTTAATTGTACCTAAGTACTTGGATCCTGGAAACCCTCTAGTGAATGTTCACATCAACAAAACCTTGATCCAAAATACTCTTATTGATTCTGGGGCTGCCATGAATGTTATTACCAAAGATACTATGCTAAAAATAAACCTTCAAGGATCCTTAAGAGATACTCCCATTGTCCTTCAAATTGCAAATAAATCCACAGTCAAACCTTAAGGGATGATAGAATATACCATAATCTCTATTGATTCTTGGGAGTACCCTATTGACTTCTTAGTCCTTCAAACCAAGTCTCAACTTAATGGGTACTCTCTTATTTTGGGGAGGCCTTGGATTTCCACAACAGATGCATATATTGGTTGTAGGGAAGACAACATGACTATAATTGATGGCCTATCCCATAAGCAAATTGTTCTATATCCTCCTACTCAACCTTTGGTAACATAAAACCTTCCTATGTGGGTGGAAGAGGAAGAAGATTTGAAACAAAAAACTGCCTATCCCATCTATACCATAAACACAACTCTAGCAAATACCACAATTGATGAGGACACTTTCCTTGAATTTTTTTTGCAAAACCAATATCCAACTGATGTGAAAATAGAAGGGATAAACGATGATAATAAATATGAAATTTCTACTGAAAATAACATAGAATTATGGATAGGTTTTTTAACTGTTGATATAGAAGATCCAACTGTTAAAACCATGGAGATCAACCTTGCAAAAACACTAAAAATCAACAATAAACTTACTAGTCAACAAGAACAAAAGCTATTAGATGTGTTGAAAAGAAATGTTGAAGTTTTTGCATAGGATTATAAAGACATGAAAGGCATCCATCCTTCTATTTTTACTCACCATATTTATATCAAGGAGGAATACAAATCTGTTAGGCATCCCCAAAGAAGGATGAACCTTACAATGAAAGACATAATCAAACAAGAACTTCAAAAGATGTTGGATATTGGATTCATATATCCAACATCAGACAATGAATGGGTCTCTCCCCTAGTTATTTTTCCAAATAAGAGAGGGAAATGGAAGATATGTGTGGTTTACCGAGAGTTAAACAAGGCTACTAGAAAGGACCATTTCCCCCTACCCTTTATTGACCAAGTCTTGGACATCTTAACTGGGAAGGAATACTTTTTCTTCCTGGATGGATTTAGTGGATACAACCAAATTCAAATTAGTCCTGAAGATTAGGAAAAAACCACCTTTACTTGTCCCTGAGGTACATTTTCCTACAAAGTCTCACCATTCGGCCTATGTAATTCCCCAACCACTTTCCAAAGAGAGATTATAAGCATCTTTTAAGAGCTCATTCATGATAAAGTTGAGATCTACATGGACGACTTTACCCCTTATGAAAAATCTTTTGATGATGCCTTAGACAATATAGATAAGGTTCTCCAAACATGTAGAGAAATGAACTTGTCCCTTAGCAATGATGAATAAGGGATCATTGTAACATCCCACTCTGGCGCACTGAGAACCCTTATTATTTGAGGACACTTGCTCGCAAGTGATTTGGACTTTTATGATGTTAGACCATTTCAAAGTTTCATATATTAACTCAAGTGCTTCTGTACATGGGTTCTTCTCTACAACTCTCTACTACAACTCCCCAACTTATGAATTCTGAATGATCATATCGTTCCCCATTACAATGATACAAGGGTGAGGGTGTCTATATTTGTTTTCCCTCCTATACTTCTAAACTGTCTAATCTATTAAATCAAATCTACCTACTTTCATTAAACAAACTTAAATGCCTATTACATCCAGCAGATGAGAATAATTTCTCCAGGTCTGTTCATATCTCCAAGACATAAATGTAAATACACGTCTTCTAGCTATTACATTAATGCTTCAGATTTCAAAATTCAAAACGTTTTCATAAAAACGTGTCCTTTTTGCATCCATGCGTTCAACTGTTCCTTTGACTAGGCGTGTGCTTTGGTTTTCTATGATGCTCTTGCATCAAGGACCCTACTGCAATTTTTGTAGTTTTCATGCATGTTAATTAGTGATTAGATAATATTTCATTCTCTTTTGAAGTTTAATATAGTTTTGCATGATCGATTCTAGTTTCTATTTAGATTATCACTAAGTGGTTAGTTATAGCAGGCATCCTATAGAAATTTTCAGTAGCCTTTTGAAGCACTCTTAGGTGCCTCCCAAGGCTAAGAACCTCATATCCATTTGATTTTAATATTGTCTAGCTTTGTTCATACTTCTAAATACTTACACTACCTTTCTAGGCCTCAATTGTGCTTCATGTAGTATAACTGCACAGTGCCTGTAGAAACTGTACAGTTCATGTAGAAACTGTATAGTTCATGTAGAAACTTCATGTAGGACAGTTTTAGCTTTAAATTTCATTTTATCTTAGTATTATTTTCATGAAAACATCAATAAACAATAAAAACACATATGGTTGTCATTGATCAAAGGATTAGACATAAAATAGTTTTTTTTATTCATGCATCAATTCAACATCTCTTTAATTACAGTTTTTTTATGCACTAGTATACATTCATCTTTTGATTTCATCTTCATAGTTTAACATTCTTTATTTCATATCATTAGATTAGATTTCCTTTCTACAATCTAGAATTAATTGTACTTTCAAATTGGTTTGTTCCCCTTCAAGCAATAGTTTAGAGTTTCTTTCTATGAGCTCAATTTCTGCACCAATTCATGTATTTCAACATTTGATCAGTCTCATACCCTTACTATTGACAAGTGCATACTGCATACACATTGCATAGGACCTCTTGAGTTTGTATGGACCTCGGGTTGACAAAGTAAAGTAAGAAGCCAAGGATACAACATTATTGTTGTTGCTATTCCGAGGGCCATCAAAGCCTCCTCAAGCTACATGTTTTTCTCTTCTTGGCTCTTGTTTTGATAATTGTCTTTGTTGTGTCACCGAAGGTATAGATATTTAGTGACAAGACAATTTTCTGAATTGGTTGAAAATTATCAAGATCAAGGGTTGTAAATATTAATATACTAGGAATATAAGTAATAGGTGTAGTTTCAATGATAGATACAATTGTGATGGTTGTTGACTAAGTATATTTAGTACCTTGAGTAGTACTGCCTCCTTTATTCCCTTCAACATATTTCTCAGGGGTTTGTACTATGCCTTTGTTATGAGTTTTGTCCTATGTGTCTTTGTTGCGTTTGTTCCAATCATCTTTCCCTGTTACATCATCATACTGATTTTGTTTGTCAATTTGCATGTCACTGGATGTAATATTTTGATCCTATTCTATTTCAGATTTTGATTGAGCATCATCTTCTTCATCAACACTTCCTTGGATAATACCTTGCTTTTCACTCTTTTCTTTCAATTTTTTTTTATTTCTATTAAATTACCAGTTTAGGAATTCTTGTATCTTGGGGATACTCTTCAACTCATGAATTCATTGGGATACTTCTTGGTAATCTCAATCCCTTTGGAAAACAATATCAAATGGGTCATCCTCATGGTTATAAGCTTTGATATTTTTGACCATGCTGCAATGTTTCTTGACAAGACCTATTGGGTTGTGTCTTTTAAAATTTCCTTGAGCTAGCCAAATTCCCTCCATTAGTTCTACTTCTTTTAAGGCATGCTTAACATTCAATAAGGAATAGATTCCTAGTGGAATAGGGAAACATGGACACCGTTTCTTCAGAATTTTTGATAGGGAGGCAACAATACCAACAAGAACAATCTAATATGAATCTCCCTAAGCACCAATCTATTTGGAATATACCTTGGCAAAATATGAGGTGCTCCTTCACATCCATAAATCCTAATGTAGGAAAATTCTTCATCAATAAACCAATATCCAATTTATTTAATAGTATCCATGGCTTCTTGGGTGAACCTAGGAGTTGGTTTATTTTTCAATGCCATGTACAAAGGAATCATAAAATGATTGTAGATTTCATAAAAGTATTATTTGTAGTTTATTTCCAACAACTTAGAACAATGTATATGGATTGGATCTTCAGAAGGAGACCCATTCCAAGACATTAAAGGAAAAGCGGTAACTGCACAGTCTGCATTTATCAAAAACTCGACTTAAAAACCCAATGTAATATTCTAGTGGTGCTTCTTGTGATTTCTTCACTTCTTGTATGATATTAGTAGAAAGAATATGAGCCCAATTAAATATTTCTCCTTTTAAAACTTGGTGGATGAGGGGAACCCAACCTAGTTTAAACTTCAAAGAATAATTTTCACCATATAAGCGACATAACATAATGGTTACTAACATGAGATGATTTTTCGATATTTGAATAGGATGTATCTTGTCTGAAATAATTTTAAAGGCAGAAGGATCATGCCACCACTCCTTGATCAAATCACCCATTTGTATATCTTCTTTTTTAACTTCCCTTTCAATGAAACCCTCCATAAATTTATCATCCAAACAAACTTTGGTTGACCCTAACTTGTACATATTGGAAATATCTTCTGGTCTAAACAACCCAATAACTTTACGAGTAGAATTTACAATTGTGCAAGTAGAGATGTCAGTATGGGAGATAATCCGTCGTACCATGTCATAACAAGGAAGGATTGTTGGTCTGGTAGCTATTCTGTGCAGGCTGGATTTCTTAATATCTTCCACGTCATCAATGTCAGTCTCGTGTTCTTCTATGAAATCTCCTTCTTTAATGAATTTAAAAATCTGACTCCATTCCATGTTGTTTGTGACTCCCATTTTGTAAGAGGTATATGAGAAGAACGTTGAATTCAAGTTCTTTTATGTTTCCTCCTCCTCGTCCTTCTGTTGCTTTTCTTTCCCCTTCTTGATCATCCTTTCATAGAGACTTCTTGTAATTAGAAAGTGAGAATTTAATATATATAACTTCAATTCACTAATCTCAACAATGATTTGAACATTAGTACTAACCAGAAAAAGTTTTATGACGAAAATTGTTCAGAGTAATGCATGAAATGATAGCAGAGCAAAAGCAAATGTTATGCATATTACCAATATCATTTATTTTTTCTTAATCAATATCCCATCATACAATAAATTCGTTGTAGTATTCATTAACAACAATTGTCAGAGCCATTTGAAGGAGAAAAGACATTTTAGAATTTCAAAAATAAGGAGGAACACTCGTAACCAGGCACCGACTCACCAATAGTCTCTATATATCCAAACTTTTAAACATAGTGATAGGGCCCAGGCCGGTGTGAATATGTTAAATGATTAAGTTATTAAACATAATCATATGATTAACTGTGTTACCGGAGAACTGGGCGACCATGCTATTATTTTAAACACAACGCAATTCAGAAAACCCTGGTCGGATCTATGACTAACCAGACCACCATCTCACTAGCTCACCAGGAAATCGAGGGTATTATTACTTGACCCGATCATTGGGCCATCGGTGCACCAGACCACCAGGAATCAAGAGAATTATTGTAAATCATTCAAAAAAAGACCATCTCGACCAATGGATCATCGGTCCACTGGGACACTGGGTAATTACAAACTGAAAATTTATTTGTAATTATTCTTGATCTAAAGGAGTTTATAAAGAATTCTAAGTTGGATCAAGAACCAATCAACGAGATATCAATTGGTAAAAAAGAAATCAAATTGTAAAAATAAAAAATATGTAAGGGACCCATTTTTTTTATTCGAGAAATTCAAATAATGGGGGTTTGTTGTATCGGTCAGATGAATATGTAAGTACACCATTGACTCTTGTTAGGTACCTTCAGATATGGTACATTGATTCTATAATGCTATGACTTCTATGATTTGAGTGTCAATATGGAAACCTGATAAGATAATCCTTGTTATTATTTTTCATGATTTACTCTAGTCGACATGTTAATATGTGATATTTTTGTATTCACTAATTCATCATTGACTTTATCAGTGGTGATTGATGGAACTTCATTGATCCAAAAAGATCTTTTACATGACAATGGTTGAGTTATTAATGCATGTGTTTATTAGCCATTTAGGAAGTCGAATGAAAGAGGAAGAAATATGACAGCCACATAAACATATACAGATCTAAAATAAATCATAAACAACAACAAACCATAAACACCAATGTGATAATGAAGTTCGACAATCTCGCCTACGTCTCCAGGCCTTTGTCTCAGTGGGTGACGCTTTCTTATTTCTGTTCGAAGCTTTAAAAGTACATCACAACAGTGCCAAAAGGTTACAAAACTGATTTGGTCTTGTTGTCACATACCCACTACGACATAATAATTTTTTTTCTTTTCCTCAAGGGATAGAATCCCCAAAGTCCTACGGGGGCCTAGGGCAGGCTAGTTCTTCCCTATTCACCTCCCTGTGATCGTGTTTTAGGACCACAGGCCAAACAAATATAGCGTCCTTTCGCTCTTCGTGGCTCAACACTACCAGAGTGTTGAGTCTTTCGACTCTGCAAACCCCGACACAACAAAGCGCCAAACCCCAAAAGAGCTAGAGAGTACAAGATTCCTGTTTGGGTCTGGTCCTCGTGACCACATTCTGTGACCCCACGCTTAAATCGACAAAGACTTTACCGGCCCTTCGCGATTTGGGAAATCGCGATGCATGACTTCTTCTTTTCCCATTCAAATCCTCGAAATCCGTGAAGCCTTCCAAGTTTCCCTCCAAAGGGGATCAACGACCCTTGATAGTGTGGATCTAATAGTCCACAGGATTTCAGAACTTTCCCTGAGCTCTGACAGCTCACCACGCATCTCCATGGATGGACAGTCCAGATTCCTTCGGGACTTCTCCTTGACACTTTTTGCTATTCGCAACCTCGCAGGTTGAAGCATCGCGCTCTCGTACTCTTCTTCTCCGAAATCCCAAGACGTGAAAGTCAACAATAGTTGACTTCCTATTTGCACTTATCACAACTCACCACTTCGCAAGTTGTAGCATAAAATCTTGGCACCTCTCCTCCACGAACCCCCGAGAAGCGATATTTATTATCCTTCTCACGTTCTCACTACTCGGGCTCTTCCGATCTCACTTTACAATTGTGCAAGTAGAGATGTCAGTATGGGAGATAATCCGTCGTACCATGTCATAACAAGGAAGGATTGTTGGTCTGGTAGCTATTCTGTGCAGGCTGGATTTCTTAATATCTTCCACGTCATCAATGTCAGTCTCGTGTTCTTCTATGAAATCTCCTTCTTTAATGAATTTAAAAATCTGACTCCATTCCATGTTGTTTGTGACTCCCATTTTGTAAGAGGTATATGAGAAGAACGTTGAATTCAAGTTCTTTTATGTTTCCTCCTCCTCGTCCTTCTGTTGCTTTTCTTTCCCCTTCTTGATCATCCTTTCATAGAGACTTCTTGTAATTAGAAAGTGAGAATTTAATATATATAACTTCAATTCACTAATCTCAACAATGATTTGAACATTAGTACTAACCAGAAAAAGTTTTATGACGAAAATTGTTCAGAGTAATGCATGAAATGATAGCAGAGCAAAAGCAAATGTTATGCATATTACCAATATCATTTATTTTTTCTTAATCAATATCCCATCATACAATAAATTCGTTGTAGTATTCATTAACAACAATTGTCAGAGCCATTTGAAGGAGAAAAGACATTTTAGAATTTCAAAAATAAGGAGGAACACTCGTAACCAGGCACCGACTCACCAATAGTCTCTATATATCCAAACTTTTAAACATAGTGATAGGGCCCAGGCCGGTGTGAATATGTTAAATGATTAAGTTATTAAACATAATCATATGATTAACTGTGTTACCGGAGAACTGGGCGACCATGCTATTATTTTAAACACAACGCAATTCAGAAAACCCTGGTCGGATCTATGACTAACCAGACCACCATCTCACTAGCTCACCAGGAAATCGAGGGTATTATTACTTGACCCGATCATTGGGCCATCGGTGCACCAGACCACCAGGAATCAAGAGAATTATTGTAAATCATTCAAAAAAAGACCATCTCGACCAATGGATCATCGGTCCACTGGGACACTGGGTAATTACAAACTGAAAATTTATTTGTAATTATTCTTGATCTAAAGGAGTTTATAAAGAATTCTAAGTTGGATCAAGAACCAATCAACGAGATATCAATTGGTAAAAAAGAAATCAAATTGTAAAAATAAAAAATATGTAAGGGACCCATTTTTTTTATTCGAGAAATTCAAATAATGGGGGTTTGTTGTATCGGTCAGATGAATATGTAAGTACACCATTGACTCTTGTTAGGTACCTTCAGATATGGTACATTGATTCTATAATGCTATGACTTCTATGATTTGAGTGTCAATATGGAAACCTGATAAGATAATCCTTGTTATTATTTTTCATGATTTACTCTAGTCGACATGTTAATATGTGATATTTTTGTATTCACTAATTCATCATTGACTTTATCAGTGGTGATTGATGGAACTTCATTGATCCAAAAAGATCTTTTACATGACAATGGTTGAGTTATTAATGCATGTGTTTATTAGCCATTTAGGAAGTCGAATGAAAGAGGAAGAAATATGACAGCCACATAAACATATACAGATCTAAAATAAATCATAAACAACAACAAACCATAAACACCAATGTGATAATGAAGTTCGACAATCTCGCCTACGTCTCCAGGCCTTTGTCTCAGTGGGTGACGCTTTCTTATTTCTGTTCGAAGCTTTAAAAGTACATCACAACAGTGCCAAAAGGTTACAAAACTGATTTGGTCTTGTTGTCACATACCCACTACGACATAATAATTTTTTTTCTTTTCCTCAAGGGATAGAATCCCCAAAGTCCTACGGGGGCCTAGGGCAGGCTAGTTCTTCCCTATTCACCTCCCTGTGATCGTGTTTTAGGACCACAGGCCAAACAAATATAGCGTCCTTTCGCTCTTCGTGGCTCAACACTACCAGAGTGTTGAGTCTTTCGACTCTGCAAACCCCGACACAACAAAGCGCCAAACCCCAAAAGAGCTAGAGAGTACAAGATTCCTGTTTGGGTCTGGTCCTCGTGACCACATTCTGTGACCCCACGCTTAAATCGACAAAGACTTTACCGGCCCTTCGCGATTTGGGAAATCGCGATGCATGACTTCTTCTTTTCCCATTCAAATCCTCGAAATCCGTGAAGCCTTCCAAGTTTCCCTCCAAAGGGGATCAACGACCCTTGATAGTGTGGATCTAATAGTCCACAGGATTTCAGAACTTTCCCTGAGCTCTGACAGCTCACCACGCATCTCCATGGATGGACAGTCCAGATTCCTTCGGGACTTCTCCTTGACACTTTTTGCTATTCGCAACCTCGCAGGTTGAAGCATCGCGCTCTCGTACTCTTCTTCTCCGAAATCCCAAGACGTGAAAGTCAACAATAGTTGACTTCCTATTTGCACTTATCACAACTCACCACTTCGCAAGTTGTAGCATAAAATCTTGGCACCTCTCCTCCACGAACCCCCGAGAAGCGATATTTATTATCCTTCTCACGTTCTCACTACTCGGGACTTCGCAAGTCCAAGGGTTGAGCTCTCAGGCTCTTATCCCGGGAATCTTCGAGATGCGAGAAGTCAACGGAACGTTGATTCCCTTCTCCAGGTGACTCGTGTCCACCCATCAATCACGCGGGCCCCACCAGGAAATTCTGCCACGTGTTCTTTCGTGCTCGGCTCTCGGCACTTCGCTACTCGGGAAGTCGTAAACGACTCCTTTCAACCTCCGAACTCACGAACCCCCGATATGCGATGTATCGAGACGTTAGATCCCATGGTTGTCCTTCCTCTTTGATCAATGGCCCGGATCATATCGCGATCTCGCGGCTCGTGACTTCGTGTAATTCTCAACAGTCCAACGACTGTCGACTGTTTAGACCAAGATCTGACGACTCATACCTGTCTCTCCATTGCGCCATTCCTAAGCTGCCTGGACACGAATCCACGGTCCACATTCTTTCACGGACCTTGGGGATCTACGATCCCGATTTCTTCGCTACTCGCGAAGATAAAGGAAAAAGGGTTAAGGCATTTAACGCCCTCGTTTATTCCTTCGATCTAACGGTCGTGAATGACCACAGATCTCCCAACAGGATCTCATCCGTTGGTCAATACTTATTCTTCAAATCCTCAAGGGATTATGCAACTTCTTCGCCTCTGCAAAGTCTTTGCACACGAATTGCTACCTCTTCTAAGCTTCTAAAAAAGGGTGTCTCTATGGGGAGATTTATCCAAGGTATCACTCAAGATGGATAAGGGTATAGGTTTTCCGAGAAACAACTTGAATTCTGAATTGATTCAATGTGTGTATATACATATAAATCTATTTATAGACATAAGCCATACGTGGCCCTTCCATTATAAGCATGCAACCACCATTTCAGAATCAAAAACACTACACAGGCAGTCTTATACTCAGACCATTTATAAAACTGCACAGACTATGAGCATATATGTCAGCATATTAATTTCAAGGTGCAAGATGTAAAACGCTTATCAGAAATAACACCAAAAATGAGTGCAACTGCTGAGAGGGGTGCTCGTTTCCACCCAATCATAGGCTCAGTGACTCCCAACGGATTTACCACTAGCCACCCCCAAGATGAGACCACTATGCTGCGAGACTGTGTCTCGGTTTTCCAGTGACCAAGAATGAGGGTTACTCTCCCCCTTCTCCGCTATCACTCACTCTACATATCTCCAGAGTTCTTCCTCCTTCCCTCGCGTCTACCCTGATCGCCCACACCTCCTGCCTTTTTCCTTTCTGGCGAGGTTGCATGTGGCACGATCCCCCTCGCGGTGGTTAGGTGTCAGGACGATCCATGGACGGGCAATTTACCCCCATCTCCTCACTATGCATGAGGAGCTATCCACCTACCAACCTGGGAGTAATTAATTTCGGGCCAGCGAGCCGCTCTTGGTTCTCCGGGCCAGTGAAGACCAAATATGGTATCAATTTCAGTGGAAGTTAACGCCACCATTCCAGGTGCCTTCCACCACCTTTATCCAGCCATCGTGGTATCTTTTTCAGCATATCCCCTCTCAACAGTCCTGCAATATATAGTCATAATACTTTTCACATTCATCGACCTTTTTCACAAGGTCTATTCACATTACACATTCACATTTTGAGTTTTGCCATAATACTTGGCCAGTATATTTATTTTTACAAACTGGGGGAAACAGGGTGTTACACTTGTTCTACCAGTTCTCTAGAACCCAACAGAAGAAACGACACCGAAATCGGATGACCAGAGCTCCCAGAAATGGCCTGCAAAGGTGTGCTCCTCAACAGCTTCCCTGCATAAAAATGGCTTTGGCTTGGAAAATCTTCAGCATAAACCTGATCTGAATGTCCTCCTATGGCCTCAAGAAGGCCTGGTTTATATATATCTGAATTTGGTAACCATCTCCCAACTTCCCCCCAAGATCTGGCCTCAAAAAGGGCCCAATATCCCCCAATATTAGCCAAAAATCTCCAAAAATCATAAAAAAATCACTATAATATAGTTCAAATACCCATTTTTTGGAGAAATATAGGGTTTAGCCCCTCTGGCCTGGGCGCACGCTCCTAAAACAAAGTCATATGGTATAATATGGCCAAGCGCCAGCCCGATAAGCTCCTGGATTTTATGCGCAACCAATGGGACCAAGGTCCAAAACCCACGCTAAACAACCAACACACGTCGGGTCACATGGAGTGTCAAACGGGCAGGCCCAAAACTGAGGGCTATCTCCAACCTATCCGCCCATTACAAATGCTCGTGCTAAGAAACACAGTAGGGTCATATGGTGGTGATAACACGACCGAGGCTGTATCCACATCTCCATGCCCACATACAATATAACAGCTACATCATGGTATGGTTATATGAAATGGTCGGGTGTGCCGAGGGCTGGGGCTAGGCCCCGTCTCTTTTCTGCTTGAACCACCTCTTGTTCAAAATTAAATACAATGTATGAGGATAGGGGTTAAGGACCATGGTGCGGATGGGTTGGCTAGCCTGACCCTGCTAAGGCGTTGCTCGGTGGAGAGGTCTCGGGTTCGAAACCCACAAACTCCCAATAATTTTGCAAAGACTAACGAATGATGGGGTGCCACATGGTAGCCCACGTTTGGGCCTTGTGGAACCACACCATTTGCCAAAAACCTGCCACGTGTCAACCACCCATTGGTCCACTTGTATACCGAGCTGTCAACCTAGTCACTGCCAATTGTACTTGTCACGCAAGCAGTACATATGTGCCATGTGTCACTTCTAGATTGGTCAACTTTTCCGTCCACGTCGAAGTCTGTATGCCCAATCACCCTACCATGTGTTAGTCTGTTTGCTCAGTCATCCTGCCACGTGTCACTTCCAAATGCTGCCATGTCAGCGCCCATTATGCCTGCCACATCAGTTGTATGGCTGTATGACCTGTACAGTCAGCTTCCACGTGGAACTGTACAGACTGTACAATCATTATTGTTTTTTCCTATTTGGCAAAACGAACAGATCGTGATACCAGGAGCATACAACATCCGTTTGAGCCCATTCAAGTTGTGTTGGGTTCGTATCGACAATGCTTATACACATGTTCATTTTGATTCCATTATGAGAACTTTGATTTTTAGGCCTTTATGAGCCCCATCAAGCTCCTGGATCCAATTTTGGATCACACCTCCCCACTAAAGGACCTTTTGGTCCCCAAAAGGTTACTGACCAGTCATCAAGCTCGGGATAGGCCACCCAACTTGTTCTCTGTCTTTGAACTCTGTTCTGTGCACCTGTCTCATCAAGATAAATTGTAACACAATCATGATAACTGACATCATATTGTTAGCCATTTGTACCCTGTCACATCTTACTGAAGCCAATATCATCCATGTAGACAACATTACTAATGATAGCATAAAAAATATTACTACAAATGAGCTGATATGTTTATAATATTTGCATGATATTAGCTTATCTTGAAGCAAACTATGATTGATCTTCCATTCTACAATCATCTTTTGTTCTTGCCTAAGATCGATTACTTGAATTGAAACAATTATAGGTGTGTTGCTTGCTTGAGCCACATTTCTTAACTGTTCCATAGTTTGAAGAGATTTATTTGCCTTTAAATGATGAACATGAACCACATATTCTTGACCTGCTTGGTTAAATGATATTGATTCTTTTCCCTGTAGAAGATTACTTTACGATCATACAAGTATGGACTTCCTAAGACCATCCCACATTCACTTAGTGGCACCACATCACATGTTACCTCTTCTACAAACTTAGATGAAATTGCAATTTTTAATGTGCACTGCTTGGTTATGTGCATTTGATGATTATTTCTTATCCATTTAAGTGTGTAGGGATTATGATGCATCTATGTTTTTAATCCTAATTGCTTAACCAATTCCTCTGAAATTAAGTTAGATTGAGATCCACTATCTATCAATGTGTCAACCTTAGTGTTCCTCATGATGACCCTTATGTGAAACAAGTTACTTCTACAATCAAATCCATCATCAATTTTACCTGTCATACCAACCAATGAGACTTTAGATTCATCACCTGAATCCGATCCCAAGTCTGTGGGTCGTGTTGTTGCTGCAACTGTTTGCCTCCCCTTCTTTTCCTTGAACCACTTTGGCCTCTTCTCGAGATGCAATTGCCAACAACGGTCCTCATCATGCCCTTCTTTTTTGCAATATTTGCAAGAGGGCCTCTCTTCCTTTCTCGTCACTATATTTGCCTTCTTTCCATGCCACTTCCTTTTGTCCTCTTTCCTTGAAGACGATTCCCCTGATACACCAACACTTGTTTTCCCTGCTTCAATGTATGTTGCTTGAATAGAAACCTCATCAAGATTAGTTGGTCCAAACATGAATACATTATTTCAAATATGTGCAGGTAAACCTCCTATATACTTCATAAGAGTTTCTTGGGTATGTAAAGAAGTGTCTAACATCAATGCCATTTTTTGAAAGCCATCTGTGTATTCTTGCACTATTTGTCCTTTTCTTAGTTTTAAAGCTTTCCATTCAATTAACACTTTCTCTTTATAACCCAAAGGATATAATTTATTTCTAAGTGCAGAAATAAAACTTTGCCATGACGGAAATACATTACCCACTTGTTGCATGCCATTTTGCAACTTGCTTTGCCACTGGATGAGTGTTGTGCCTGCAAGTCTCAATGATTCTAATTTGATTTGAGTGGCCTCATCCTTGATCTATTGCACATTGCAATAAACCTCCATCTTTCTGACCCAATTTTCAAGTCTCTCTGCATTAACTTCACCATCATACATGGGCAATTCGAATTTAACATCAAGTTTTAATAAAGGCATTTCATTCTTATGTTTATGGACATGTTCTTTGCGGTGCTTTTAGAACTTGAACTTGAAGAAGAAGGAGAAGAAGGAGGTGATGATGGAGTTGAAGGAGGAATTTGAGGAGGATTCTCTCCTTCTTCACTTTTTCCCTTTGAAGATTCACCAAGAACTGGTCTCTTTCGTTCCAAGTAATCCTCATACAAAACCTTCATAATCTTCGACATGGTGAAGAAAGTTTTTTGAAACTCTTTCTCATCCTGAGAAAGTCCCTCTTCTGATGCCATCCTCTTGCTTTGAGAAGTTCTCTTTCTCAATCCAATCAATGGATTCTCTTCAACAAGCTCGCCTTCACCATGATGTAGATTTTCCCTGGTTAACATGCAAAACTCAAATCCAAATGTCAACTAGCTCTAATACCACTTGATCCGAAAATATCTTTTACACGACAATGGTTGAGTTATTAATGCATGTGTTTATTAACCATTTAGGAAGCTGAATGAAAGAGGAAGAAAGATGACAGCCACATAAACATATATATATCTGAAATAAAGCATAAACAACAACAAACCATAAACACCAATGTGATAACGAAGTTCGACACTCTCGCCTACATCTCCAGGCCTTTGTCTCAGTGGGTGAGGCTTTCTTATTTCTATTCGAAGCTTTAAAGTTACATCACAACAATGCTAAAAGGTTAAAAAACTGATCTGGTCTTTTTCTACGAGATCTCTAGAACCCAATAGAAGAAACAACATTGAAATCGGACGACTAGAGCTCCCAGAAATAGCCTACAAAGGTGCGCTCCTCAACAACTTCCCTGCATAAAAATGGCTTTGGCTTGGAAAATCTTTAGCATAAACTTGCTTTGAATGTGCTCCCATGGCCTCAAGAAGGCCTTTTTTATATAGATATGAAGTTGGTAACCATCTCCCAACTTCCCCCCAAGATCTGGCCTCAAAAAGGGCCCAACATCCCCCAATATTGGTAAAAAATCTCCGAAAATCATAAAAAATTCACTATAATATAGTTCAAATACCCAATTTTTGGAGAAATATATGGTTTATCCCCTCTGGCCTAGGTGTGCGCTCCTAAAACATAGTCATATGGTATAATATGGCCAAGCGCCAACCCCCTAGGGGCTGCGCGCTGGCCCTTACCCCGTAAGCTCTTGGATTTTATGCGTAACCAATGGGACCAGGGTCCAAAATCCGTGCTAACCAACCAACACATGCTGGGTCACATGGAGTGTCAAACGGGCAGGCCTGAAACTGAGGTCTATCTCCAACCTATCCGCTCGTTACAAATGCCTGTGCCAAGCAACACGATAGGGTCATATGGTGGTGATAACACGATCGAGGTTGGATCCACATCCCCGCACCCACATACAATATAAAAGCTACATCATGGTATGGTTATATGAAACGATTGGGTGTGGTGAGGGTTGGGGCTAGGCCTCGACCCTTTTCCACCCGAACCACCTCTTGTTCAAACTTAAATACAATGTATGAGGATAGGGGTTAAGTACCATGGTGCGGGCGGGTTGGCTAGCTCGACCTTGCTAAGGTGTTTCCTGGTCGAAAGGTCCCGAGTTCAAAACCCACAAACTCCCAATAATTTTGCAAAGACCAATGAATGATGGGCTTCCACGTGGCAGCCCATGTCCGGGCCACATGGCACCACACCATTTGTCGAAAACCTGCCACGTGTCAACCGCCCAATGGTCCACTTGTCTGTTGAGCTGTCAACCCAGTCATTGCCAACTGTACCTACCATGTAAGAAGTACGGATGTGCCACATGACATCCTTACAGTGGTGAAATGTGTCACTCCCGAATTGGTCCACCTGTCCATCCACATAAGGATCCGTATGCCCAGTCACCTGCCACATGTCAGTCCGTATGCTTAGTCAACCTGCCACGTGTCACCTCCAGATGCTACCACATCAGTGCCCAATGTGCCTGCCATGTCAGATGTATGACCGTACAACCTGTATAGTCAACTGCCATGTTGCACTGTACAGGCTGTACAATTATCATTTTTTTTTGCATGTTTGGCAAAACGAATAGATCGTGATATCATGAGCATACAACGTTCGTTTGAGCCTGTTCAAGTTGCGTTGGGTTTGTATTGACGAGGTCTATTCACACTTGTGTTTTGAAGCCATTATGAGAAATTTTATTTTTAGGCCTTTCTGAGCCCCATCAAGCTCCTCGATCCAACTCTGGATCATTCATCCATCACTAAACATGTGAGTCTTGACTTCTCATCAAATTGTTTCTTGAACTCAAATTCTGGATGCTCTTCTATTGATAAGAATTCATTAGCAATGATACTCTAAGTTTTAGTTATGATCCCTTATGTTGAGGTTTCTTATTTGCAGTTTCAACTCCTAAAAACTTTCTTGATTCACTTGCATCCATGGATGTTCCTTTGTCTACTTTCATAATTGACATATCCTTATGTTTTAATTTTTTTACTTCTGTAAGAAAGAGTTGACTATAATTCTTCAAACAATTATTTTCTTTTTCTTTATCTGACAAGATCTTGTCGATTTTTCTTTTGGGATCTTGCTTCTCCTAAGATTCTTGGTCACACTCAATTACGACATCTCGTCAAATGATACTTGATTATTTGTTTGCAGGTCATAATTCTCTTACTCTAATGCTCATAGTTGTTTTTTGAGGTATTTTTTCTTGTTAAACTGGTCTTCTAATTTAGATTCTAGGAAATGCACTTCATCTGCGAGAGGTTGATTTTGTTCACTTAAGTTATTTATTAAAGAATATTGTTCCTTTTCATAGTTCTTATATTTTCTTGATTTTTGTGGTTAACTCTTGAATATGTTTTTTTAGGTGAGAATTATCTTTTTTTTATTAAACCATTAAAATATTTCTCGATATCAATCACACATTGTACTTTTTTTTTTTGCTCTTTTCATACTGTACTACTTTATCCACTAATTTTTCTATTTGTGAAGCAACAATTTCATGCATTTTGATGATTAGAACATTCTTGCTCATAATATATATTATATATTATTTCATTCTCTAAATTGTTTCGTAGAATTTTTTTCCTTCAAAATATATCCTCAATATCAAATTTAAGTGTTCTTCCTAATAATGAACATACAAGGCACAATAAAGTCACAATTAATGTGCTTCAATGTTTTTTATTATATCCTTGTATACTTTAATGTACTTTGGTGTCACAATTTGTTACATAACTAAATTTCCTTTTTAGTATGATGTCTTATAACTCTTTAATAAGCACCTTCAACAATAGTTATTTTATAAACTTTAATATTTTCACCTTTTATCTTTTTAACAATTCCACATTTTACCAATATTTTCCTTTGTTATTCCTCCATGAAAGAGAGATTTATATTTCCTTTTTATTCCTCCATGCAAAAATTCATCCATTATGGAATCTTCCATTGACTTGATATTTCTTCATGTGTGCTTTCCTTTTTAATTACCTTTTTTATACCATGCATGTGGAAATTCACTTTAATTGACTTATACTTCTTCACTTGCACTTTTGAAAAATACTTGGAAATTTTCCTTTTTAATTATATTATCTTACCATGTACACGACAATCAACTTTACTTATTGTCAACTATGGAATCTTTGTTTGACTTATACTTCTTCACGTGCACTTTATAAATATTTGCATAACTTCTTTTTTTCTCTCAAAGTGTTTAAGCCACGAGCTTGGAAATTATTTGCAGAACTTTTTCTTTTTCTTCTCTCTCTCTCTCTCTCTCTCTCTTACTCTTAAATGCCACTAGCAAAATAAAATCGATCACAAATTAGCGGAACAAAAAAAATGTACTTGACCAAAGGCTAGCAGAAAAACCATTCTGATACCAATTGGAGTTAACCTCTTAGTCATTTCACCTGAACATCCATTATAACAAGGACAAATCCATATATTCCTCAACGGATAAATAATTATTATTCATTATTCATTGACAAGTTTTTGGGATACAATGAATGTGTATAAATACAAGTGAAGTTTGATAAGTCATGTCTTCTAGGAAAATGTATGACTACCATTAATTACAATACACTAAATGTAGAATATTAATATTATATGACTTCTTTGTACAACATAAATAATTATACATTGTTTCATAGTGGTAATATACTTTAGGTATATTACATGTGTTTGATGTTTTATTTACTATGAGCTCCATTAAGAGGTGGGGCATGAGCACTAAAAGGGAGAATTGTTTTTTTGTCATTTTGTTGCACCTATGAATGATTATAAACACACCACTTTCCAACTCCTAGCAACAAAATTTGACAATAAAGATGTGACTACTAGATTAGTTGCCTCCATAAAATATGGAACATTTAATACATTACCATCATATCTTAGAGTAATGGAGCCACATTGAGTACATCATCATAATATTCATTTTTTCCCTACAAAGCTTTTAACCACAAAAGGTACCCGAACATGATACATAGTGTATTTTATGTGGAAATTCCTTGTTCAAATTAAAATTTCAAGGTTACTTTTAAACTTATTCTAATGGTTTGAGTACCTCCTAAGATTGCAAAGAATAACAATTCACTAGAGCTCATCATAAAAGACTACAACAATCTTAGGGAGGCTATATTATATGCATGGCCAACATTTCCTGATAAATATCAACCAACTTCATATTCAAGCAATCAAAATCAACCTTTGAGTAATTGGTGAGTGTGGCCAACATTTAATTTTTTTTATTTGTATAATAGCCCATAGCCTTGCATGCAAGTGCACTTTTCATGGGATTCACACTAGTGGGATCCCATCCATCATTGTTATAGATTATGATGAGGACCGATGTATCCCATTTGGAGTTGTAAAGATTTT
>CBVK0101161582.1:0-15782 GCA_900067695.1 Picea abies | reverse complement strand
TATATTACTGATCCAAAACTACAGTAGTAAATAAAATTAAAAAGATATTTTTGTTTCTAGTTTTCCCTTAAAATTCTAACATATATTTATGAAAAGAAGATATTTCTAGTGACCTTATTGTTTTGATAAGAGGATAACAAGACAAGTGGTTGAAATATGAAGAATTCATTGAATTGAGAAGATTGAGAAAGAAAATTTTTAGGCATAGAGGGAGAGAAAATGGAAGAAACCTTAAACAGAAGCACAAGAACAAAGGAGGAAGTAAGGAGGTGAACTATAAGCCAAACATGCAAAGGAAACTAGATACTAGATTCACTCTAGCATTTATAACAATGAGGACCCAATTGTATAGTATAGACAAGATCACATCTAGAAACTCTACCCTTTGGATAAACTTTCATAACACAAGGTGGGTCAAAGCTGCATAGAAGAATTCCCTAGACACAAAAATTGGCATTTGTATAGGGAACTATGGTAGATTTTTTTATAGGGCCATCAATACTACCGATGAAAAAAATATCAATGAGGATAATAAGTTTTATTTGCGATGTTTATTTGAAATGAGAAACCTTATAGGATCATAAGAAGTTAATGTGGAAAATACTCAAGAATTTAATAGGAAAGTTTCATTTCGATCAAGAACAACACACAACACAGTACACAGAGGCCATATTTTCCTAGGTCTTTAAATTAAAATATATAGTGGAAGAAGTATAAGAAGAAATCACCATAGCTTATGTAAAGAATATTGCGAAGAGTATTAGAATATGAGGTTTAATTTTTTACATAATTACAAAATTTTGTGATGTCGCAGTAAATAGAATTTTTTACATAATTACAAAATTTTGTGATGTCGCAGTAAATGACTTACTAATATTGAACCCCCCTTTACAAAAGAACAGTTGCAGATCCCAACTCAAGAAAAGTTTTCTAGAAACCAAGATAAGTGGCAAGAATTGTCTAAGTTTTTATTGGATTCATAGAAGACTAAGTGCAAAGACAACAACACAATAGAGATGTGAAAGTTTTAGTGCACACTTTTAGCACCAGGAGTTGTTCTTAGACTAATTTAAGAACAAGCCCAATACCCATTTAAAAGTTAAGAGTGAATGTTTAAATAAGGTTTAGTAGGTAGATCAACAAGACTAAAGAGAAACTTAGACTAATTTAAGAACAAGCCCAATACCCATTTAAAAGTTAAGAGTGAATGTTTAAATAAGGTTTAGTAGGTAGATCAACAAGACTAAAGAGAAATGGAAAGGGAAGCAAGACATAGATCAATAGGCTACACGATTGGGCATGGAGTAAAGTAAACACTTTATGGATTGAAGGCACTTGAGTTGCACATCATACAACAAGCTTATATGGTGATGAAAAGAAGAATGAAGGAGAAAAAAATAAATCATAACATCCACCAGGCAGCGGTCTTCTTTGCAAAAAAATTGAATGTAAGGTACTTGAATAAAAATAATGACTTATAGAAAATTATAGTAGATCCCTTGTTGCTCATGAATGTACAAATCAGAAGCAATCGCTCATCCTCAATGACTACAATTTATTTCAAGTTATAAAAAGAAATGAAAGACATAATTTAACACTCTGATAATACATCTCTCAAGAGTCTTCAATAACTAAGAAGAATCCATACAAGAATGCCCTTAGGCTTATAAATGAGCACACACATGGAAACTCCTTGTTCCAGCTCTCTCATGCCTCTCTTGAGTCATGGACTCCAACCCTTCCTCAAAAAAACAACTTCTATCTATAGTGTATCATTCCTTCCTACTCTAAAGAGGTTAAAACAACTTCTATCTATAGTGTATCATTCCTTCCTACTCTAAAGAGGTTGAATCCCAAGTGGTTTCATTAGATTCTCTTTTCTCTAGGAGTTGTTACAACAAGGTGAAACAAAAAATCCACCTAGCCCCTATTTTTTGGATCTTGTCTATTGTGATAAATTCCTTTTGAAATAGGTCATGTTGTTTGATATGGTGATAGAACACATGTACATCATGTCCAACTACCTTCTAGGAAACCATTCGACCCCCCTTGGACAGGTGGAAACCCTCCTATATATCGAATTTATCATATTGTTAGAGTTTGCAACACAATTTCAAGATTCACTACAAACTTTCCGGTGGGTGATGTTTTCAACTTTTCTCCCAAATGACGAACTGGGTCGGGCGGATTTGTGGTCAGCCAGTCAACAATATTATTATTCATCTCCACAAAAAATTTAAGAAGAACTCAGATCAGAATTTAAAATTTATGATGAAAACATGACTTTGTTGTGTACTAATTCACTACAAACTATCCCAAAACTACCAGTTCGCAACGCCTTTGAGAGCATGTGATGTGAACTTTCCTATAGGTTCATTCTTACTTTAAAAATTTATTTCAAATTTTAAAACTTACACAACAAGCTGGGAAACCTTTTAGAACTTGCTACAATCCTGAAAACAATAAGATACCTCTTGCCATGTTTCCAAATCATAATGATATGTGATTAGTGCACGATCTAATTTCTTGATTCGCTAAGAACTTTCAGGTGAGTGTAACATCTTTCTCTTGCGAGCACATGTTATTTACTTATTGTTTGAGTACACTTGCGTGGAAGTGATTAAGTTATAGAATATGGTTATCTATTTCTCTTAGGGATTCTTATGACGATGTGATGGATTATGATTTATGTTGTTTGATATCTATGTATTGACAAATGTTATTGATGAGTTTTCCCTGAGTATGCAGGAAACTTGATAGATTATGGATGCTGATGGAATCAATGGACCTCTTGAGACTCCATAATGAGTCAGGGAATGGATTGTATTGGTTTGAGTATTTTATTAATGTATATGTGACATATGATCGATTATATTATGATTTTGTTTATGGATCATTAACTGTGTTTCATTGATGGATGTAGGCTGACGATTTCTTACTAATATGACTCACATAAGGAGTAAAGGGATCATGCACATAGACAAGGTTTTGAGGGAGAGGTGTGGCAACATCCCTGTCACAGCCTACTAGCACTCCCTGTGGTGGATCAAATTGCAAGTTAACGATTACCTAGTTCTATAGGCCCACGATGTTGTGGGGGCATACTGAGATAGTCGCTCATGAAGATTTCTAAGGGGTGCGCAATAAGGCAGGGTCCTTATCTAAGGGGTGCGCAATAAGGCAGGGTCCTTATTCCTTAGAATCCCTTAGTATCTCACAAGATCACCCAAATGGAGTGTTGACTCTAGGGGTTGGACAGCTACCAAAAACAATCAAAGGAGAGTGGCACCCTTGGAGCACAGAGTGCGTCTTGAAGGGCATGTCACATAAATACAATTTGAGTCAATGAATCTAGGTGGCCTAGAAAACCATGAGCGAATAATCAACCTTGTAAAATCTTGAGCACTGTCAGATCAATCAATTAATTAATTAATTAAGGATTGGATTTATTAATTATAATCCCTATAAGAGTCTAAGTCTTTGCAAATAAAATTTAATTAAGCCTAAGTATAAGTTAATAAGAAGAGTAAAAAACTAAATTTATAAATTAAATAATGAGGGTGTAAAGTAAATCAATTTAAGAAATATAGGAAAATAAAATAATCCTAAAGATTGATTTAATACACATATGTGCAAGAAATTACCAAATTGGAATTTAAGGTAAGAATGGAATAAAGTTAAAAAAAAGTGGGTACACATAGAAAGGAATCTAGAGTCTAGTTAACACTAATCTAACTAGGAGAAGATTCTTATTTTAACTCAACTCAGATATAGTAAGGCATCAGTCATTAATTGGAAATAAGGGGAATAAAGAGACAACTGAAAGTGATTTAAGGAGCACTTTTAGGAAGGGTGAGGGAAATTAAATTTTATCAAAATAAAATGTGGATTTGCTTGTGCAAATTTGGGAAAGGGTGACAAGTGTAAGGGGGAAATAATTTTAAATTATTAATTTAAAAAGTGAATTAATTCTGCAAGTGGGGACTGAGTTGAGAAAATTCTATAAAACAAATGGTTAAGATGAGAAATGGATCACACGGGTTATGGGTAAAGTTATGATGCATAATTTTTTACTGATTTTACTTGTCAGAGTTGGGATACCCATCTTGAGAGAGAGTGGTGGCTCTACCTTGCGAGGCAAGATGGGAGCTACAGGAAGTCCGGTTGTGTGTGTGTGCATGGCCCCTTTGTGTCTCAGAGGGCTGAGGGGGAAGAAGAGTACCCCTAGCATTGGTTGGGAGGTATTAATGAAGTCTCAATGATTAGAAAGTGGGAGGTCAAAAGGAACGCTAGTTTCCGAAGATCATCTCCATGAAATCTTCGTCGTTAGTTATGGTATTTTATGGATTATATAATTGCATTGATTTTTAATGTTTAATCTAGTGGTTATAATTGTTGTAGATTGTGTAGAATAATGAAATTATATAGACCATCTCCTTGAGGGATTATCAGATATGTAGGAGAGATTGTATAATTGAGGTTTTTCCATTATGTAACATGTTGAAAATATTATGATTGAATAGACCAACTCTTCATGTTTTCATAAAATATAGAAGTGGATTCCTAATGGTTGCATTCTCATTGTCTTCTCAGTGAAATAAATAAAAAATCTGTGCCAAGTTTTTCTCTCCCCCCACCCCAAATCCAATCGATTTTGCAGGCTCACGAAAGGTAGAAAGGTAGATGTCCTTTCTCATGTAATCTAAAGCAAATTTAAAATTATACTCTTGTGTTTTTTTTTAGAATTTCTAGATATACCCAAACATAAAATCTACAATCTAAGCAAATGGATTTGATCAGTGAATTCTCCTTGCTATATTCCCCTTGAAACCTCTACATTTTTGTATATAAAACTTTTCCCTGCATTGTGAATTTGCCTTGCTATATTCCCCTTGAATCCTCTGCATTTTTGTATATTAAAATTTTCCCTGTGTTGTGAATTCAACTTGCTATATTCCCCTTGAATCCTCTGTGTTTTGTACATAAAAATTTGCCCTGCGTTGTGAATTCTCCTTGCAACAATACCCTTCATTTATCTATGTTTTTATATATAAAAATTTTCCAAGCATTTGTGAACTCTCCTTGCGATATTACTCTTGATTCCTTTGTGTTTTCATATATACAAATTTACCCAGTGTTTGTGAATATCTTGCAATATTACTCTTGATTCCTCTATGTTTTCATATATATAAATTTGCCTAGCATTTGAGAATCTCCTTGCAATTTTACTCTTGATTCCTCTGCATTTTCATATATACAAATTTTCCCATCATTTGTGAATCTCCTTGTGATATTACTCTTGATTCCTCTGTGTTTTCATATATACAAATTTGTCCAACGTTTCTTAATCTCCTTGCGATTTTATTCTTGACTCCTCTTCGTTTTCATATATACAAATTTTAACAACGTTTACGAATCTCCTTGCGATATTACTCTTGATTCCTCTATGTTTTCATATATACAAATTTTCCAAGCGATTTTACTATTGAAACCTCTGTGTTTTTATACATACAAATTTTCCTAGCGTTTGTGAAATCGCCTTGCGATTTTACTCTTGAAATCTCTATGTTTTTATACATACAAATTTTCCCAACGTTTGCAAAATCTCCTTGTGATATTGATCTTGATTCCTTTGTGTTTTCATATATAAATATTTGCGCAACATTTGTGAAATCGCCTTGCGATATTACTCTTGAATCCTCTATATTTATTAAAACAATTTCCCTGGGTTTTGTGATTTCTCCTCGTGATCTTACCTGGAGGGTCCTGTGCGTCTTTATTAAAAACATTCTCTATGTTTTTATATATAAAAAAAATCGTAACCTTAATCTATGAGTTTTCTTGGGTTACACTCAGCAATATCATATACTTCCCCTCTGTTTTACTCAGCATTGTTCTGGACTTACCCTGCGATTTGCTCAACAATATTACTAAAGCTATTAAGCCAACTTCGCGTAGTTGTATATAGTTATGAAGGGGGGAGATATTTCCTTATAGTTGGATCCAATAGGTTTTGTATCCCTTGTATTTTGGATACTCTAGGAACAAGCCTTGAGTTCTCCTTGATGGAATGAGGGTTGGGTCCTTCCTTTAATTGTTTTTAAAATTAGAATTTAGTTAGGAATGGATTATTATATCTATGGCCTAGTTAAGGATTGTATGGCTTGGTGAAGGGTCATAATCATTCAGTTGTTAGCTCCTAATTTTCAATCATTCTATAAGGATGAAAGAATTAAATTACTAAAGAATCCATCAAGAGGTGTGGTGTAGAACTTGTTGTGTACATGGTAAACCCTCTCTTGCTGATAAAACATTCTCCATAGGTTATTCCTTGATTTTTAACAACAGATGGTAATTGCATCAGTTATTTTATATATGTTACTATAGATGCACTCTTTATGATGGCTAATTGCATCAACTAAATTGATACATGTTAGTGTAGAATAGAATCTTGATCGAGTGTTCATAGATGGATAATCATGTACTTCAACTGATGTATGTTTGTACTGGAATTTGTCGCACCATGAATTTAATGTGATGTATGAGGGTTAAAAGAATGGATTTCGTTTCGCTATGAAATTAACAAGACATATGATGGGTTATGTGATCTTCTTACCCTTGCGCCATGAAAATAAAATCAATGATTAGCTTTCCTCCATGGAATATGTTGATGATTAAGTAATTAGATTGCTTTGTGCTATGGAATAATGATGATGTATAAATGATTAAGTTATTATATTTCATTGCACTATGGAATACATGTTGATGTATAAAGGATTAATTAATTAGATTGCATTGTGTTGTGGAATAATGATGATGTATAAATGATTAAGTTATTAGATTTCATCGCGCTGTGGAATAAATGTTGAGCTATAAAGGATTAAGTAATTACATTTCCTTGCACTATGGAATAATGATGATGTATAAATGATTAAGTAATTATATTTCATTGCGCTATGGAATAATTGTTGATATATAAATGATTAAGTAAATAGATTCTTTGGCGCCATTGAAATAATGTTGATGTATGATTTCTTAAGTGATTAGATTATTCGTGTGCATTCAAATAATGTTGATGTATGTTTAATTAAGTGATTATATTACTCTTGCACCATGAGTAACTGATGATTAAAATCGATTGCTTGATCTAGTTGATTTCATCTTGATGGGATTAGTGGGATTTAGACACCTCCTTGTTCCTCAAAATAGTCACCATCCCTGAGACCTTAAATGGTCAAAATCAATCAAATGAATCCTAGGTTTGAGTGTTGCTTATGTGTCCTGGAGGTCCTAACCATGCAGAGTAGGTTGGGCGAGTAGTTCTTTATTTTTTGGCGATATCTTTGATCATTAATTATATTTCTTTAGTTGATCTTGTTGTGTTGAATTGCATTGTTATCATTTATGATTATGTGTTGATCAGGTGTCGTTATCATTTATGTTAATTTGTTGGCTTGTGTCATTATTGATTTTGATGATGTGTCACTTGCATTTCTTTTAATTATGATGACGTGTTGATTATGCATTGCTATGAAAATTGTGTGACGATTCTTATATCCAAAATAAAAAATAAAAAAATAAACACTTACCTATTGTGCTTCACTTTTCCTATTCGTAACGATGGGGTTGTTACAACGAGTTTTCATTAGGTTGACTTGGCACATGATTTGACCCTCAAATGGTTAAATATGACATAAGGAACCTGTGTACACCTGATTTGACCCTCAAATGGTTAAATATGACATAAGGAACCTGTGTACACCTCTATACATCCTATGTGCTAACATGTGGCTCCACATGGGGATGGCATGCTCCCTGAGGGCTTCCAAGAACCTGTAGACCATGTTCCTTTCCATTGGTTTGTTCTTAATTATAAGACTACCAAAATGAAAACAGTGTACAAAGTGAAATCCCAACAATATTATATTACACACCGAAACTACTATTGCTGAAACTAACCATGCTAAAAACCAAAATGAAAAACTATTGAATGCTGAAAAGATGCTCAGAAATGTGATCTTATTAGCAAGACATCCTACTCTAGTAGTTAATCCATGAGATTCTCATCAATGTGAAATAAAAAACCCAATGTAGCCATGCAAGGACCTTGTCCACATGATGAACTCCTTGCATATATTTTTTTAGAAACAAAAAAAAATACTCACTTAATGGAAACTCAAATAAAAACTTGCAGGAAAAATCCATATTTACCACATATGAAAACTTAGTCCCTTCCATTGATTCCAAATATGCTTCAAAAGGATCCTCAAATCCTCAAATAAATGAAAACTGATATCAAGGCCTTGCAAAAAAATGTGACTATGATGTGTGACCTCTCCAACTCCATTCTCCCTTTCAAGCATTTCATTTAATGAACTACCATAAACAGGATGAAATTCTTTATGAAGTTGTTGTACTAGAACATCATGTTGTAAGAACAACATGGTTGAGTTTGACAGTAGCTCGTCATCATCTGGAAGATACATGATTTTCAATTTTAAGATTAGTTTTATTCTCAAATTCATAATTGTTGCATGACTAAGGATTTGAACTAATGAAATTTCTCATGTAACAAGCTATAGGATCATTAAGATCATGGAAAAATTGTTGCTAATTCATAACATTGTCATTTTTCCCCAGAAAACCCATGTGATTTAACTCAAAACCCTCAGTTTCCTTAGTTATTTCACAACCCTTTTTAAGCAACTCAAATGAACAAAAGCACAAGGGAAATTAATTATCTTTAGTGGACTCACTACTTTCAACCTATTCCATGTTGTAATTGTGACTTGTAAGCTTAATGTTGTCATTGTTTTTCTAAAAGTAAACATTTCCTAAGGAGAATCCTACAACTGGTTGCTCAATAAAATCATTTTCATAATCATCATCATATTCATCATATACAGGCACATCAAAGACCTCATCAATGTCATCAACAATAAAACTTGGGACAACAACATGAGAATCATAGTTTTCTGCAAAAACATCATTATGACATTTCTCAAGAAAATCCACCATACAATCTACCTGTTGCTCATCATGCAGTTGATCAATATTAAAATCGATTTTTTCTTGTTCATCATGCTTTTTTGCAATCCACTCCTCATCCTCAATATGATATGAAATTTTTCCATAGGGTCTATAATTATCTTCAACTTCCTGAACATCACTAAACATTTGTTGCAAGGACATAGATTTCCTCACCATCAGAAGAAGAGATAAATCTAGATTAATGACTATAGCATAATAAAACATGGAAGCAACATCAGTATGTTGAATCCCTTTAGGAATCTTATGATAAAAACTATGAAACCTCTTGTCAAACGTTGAAATAGTCTCATTCCCTTGTTTCTTCATGGAATATATATATGAAAGGAGTTGATCCAAAGGTTTCCTCTCACCCAAAAATTTTAGAAAGAAGTCCTTCATTTCCTCCCATGAGTTGATGGATTCAGGTTGTAAGTCTCTGAACCATTATTTAGCGTCCCCTTGCAGTGATTGAGAAAAATTTATCATGTAAAAATCAACATGTTCAATATCAAAAAGGTCAATGAAATGCTCAAAATATTTAATGTGTTTTTCAGTTGAAGGTTTGTCTCCATCAAATCTAGGTAGGTACTCAGTGCTTCACTGGAAAGTCATGAAGGGTATTTGGAAATCTTAAAGGTCTATATCTTCCCAAGATCTTTCAGTGTATAGGATTAGGTATATGAGGAAATATATCAATTTTGGTTACATGAGGCTTGCAAAATTGATCATGTACATCATATGATTCAGATGAAGATTCTTGGTCAGGATCAACAATGCAAGAAGAAGAATATGTAGCTTTTAAAAAAGGATATTCAAATGCATATTTTTTGTCCTCATTTGATTGCAACAAGCAAAGAAAAATTCTTTTGATATGCTTAGGAAAAAAAAAAAAATTGACAATAAAGAATATTTCATCTTGGAGAAAACTCAAGCTTGAACACCTATTTTCTCTATATTGTCCTTCCATGTCTCTGTTGAATGAGTTCATCCTCTAGTGGAGTCTTTGAATTTGATTGAATCACCAAAAGTTTCTTCAAATGTGTGGAGTCACCATGGTGAAAAATTGTAGTCTGTACCGTGTCACCAACCTTTGTTCACCATCAAACATTGGATCTAAGCTTTTTCATTTCTCCCAGGGAAAATATCCAACTTCATCTGAGAAAACGGTGCCAGAAATGTTAGCATCGAGAGTTGTTCTTAGATTTATTTAAGAACAAGCCCAATACCCATTTAAAAGTTAAGAGTAAATGTTTAAATAAGGTTTAGTAGGTATATCAACAAGAATAAATAGAAAGGGAATGGGCATCAAGATGTAGATCAGTAGGCTACACCATTGGGCATGGAGTCAAGTAAACACTTTATGGATTGAAGGAACTTGAGATGCACATCAAAAAATAAGATTACATGGTGATGAAAAGAAGAATGGAGGATAAAATCATAAATCATATCATCCACCAGAAAGGGATCTTCTCTGCGAAAAAAAATGAATGTAAGGTACTTGAATAAAAATAATGACCTATAGGCAATTACAACATATCCCTTGCTACTCATGAATCTACAAATCATAAGCAATCACTGATCCTCAATTACTACAATTTATTTCAAGTAAGAAAAAGATATGAAAGAAATAATTTAGCACTATAATAAGACATCTCTCATGAGTATTCAATAACTAAGAGGAATCCATACAACAATGCCCTCATGATTACAAATGAGCACACACATGGAAATTTCCTGCTCCAACTCTCTCTTGCCTCTCTGGAGTCATGGAATCCACCCCTTCCTCAACAAAACAACCACTATCTATAGTGTATCATTCCTTCCTACTCTAAATAGGTCAAATCCAAAGTGGTTGCATTGGATTCCCTTTTCTCTAGGAGTTGTTACAACAAGGTGAAATAGAAAATCCACCTACTTTTCTCTAGGAGTTGTTACAACAAGGTGAAATAGAAAATCCACCTAGCCCCTATTTTGTTGGATCTTATCTATTGTGATAAATTCCTTTTGAAATAAGTCATGTTGCTTGATCTGGTGATAGAACACATGTCCCTCGTCTTCAAATACCTCCCAGGGAACCATTCAAACCCCCTCAGATAGGTGGAAACCCTCCTACATCTCGGATTTATCAAAGCGTTAGAATTTGCAACGCAATTTCAAGATTCGCGACAAACTTTCCTATAGGTGATGTTTTCAACTTTTCTCCCAAACCACGAACTGGGTCTGGCGGATTTTTTTTCCAGCAAGTCAATGAAATTATTATTCATATCCACAAAAAATTACAGAGGAACCTAGATCGACATTTAGATGCTGTAATAAAAAAATTATTGTGTTGAGTACTAATTCGCTACAAACTATCTCAAAACTACCAATTCATAATGCCTTTGACAACATGCTCTACGAACTTTCTTGTAGCTGCATTGTTACATTAAAAATCTATTTCAACTTTTAAAACTTGCACAACAAGCTAGGAAACCTTTTAGAACCTGCTACAATCACTGAAAAACAATAAGATACCCATTTCCACGTTTCCATAGCATAATGATACGTGATCAGTCCATGAGGTACTTTCTTGATTCATTGTGAACTTTAAGGTGAGTTTGCAACAGGTTTACTTGACACATGATTTTACCCTTAAATGGTTAAATATGACATAAGGAACCTGTGTACACCCCTATACATCATATACGCTAACACATACAACATCATTCATAGAGCAATTGATCCTTGAATATGTTTTTTCATTGAATATCTCTCTATGTTCAAGATTAAAGGCATAGAGAGAACTTTATGAAGTGGGCGTTTTATATGGTTTATCGAAAATATCTCGAAAAAACACATTAATTCTTTAGAACTTGGCAAGCAAAAAATCCATAGATGATATAATTCTATGTTATTTTAGCATTTTTCAAGGTTTTGGGGTGCTTCATAAACCCACAAAACCATTAAGGAACAGAGAAACTATTTCCTTGAAATTTTGACCTACGAAACAATGTTAAACACCCAAATTTTGTTATATTTTTAACCTAATATTTTGTCAAAAAAATTATCCATTTTAAACAAACTGTATCTTGCAACTATCCTTTCTTTCCTCTTCTAAATTATTCTGCCACCACCCATCAAGGCCTATAATTATGTACATTCTCTATTGTATAAAAGATGATTCTCATACTCATTACTATGAATAAGGATGATGATGAATGTTCATACCATTATTAAAGTTGATGTAGGTTCTCACATCCGAGTTCTATGTTATGTTGTAAGGATGGGATCTATGACATGTACTTTATTTCTCGTTTAACCTCATGTTGTTAATATAATGAAAACCATAAGATGTTTCTTGTACATTGCCTACTTTATGTCTTCTCTAACCTCATGGTGTTAATATAATGAAAACCATAGGATGTTTGTAGTACATTTTCCTTAGAGTTTGTTATATGGACGTTGTGTTCATTGTTTTTATGGGTTTTGGATGAATATTTTATACTCACATTTCCTTGATATGATTTTGCACTTAATTTGTAAATCTATCTATCATAGATAAATAACTCATTAAAAAATTCAATGTGTGTAATTTTAAATTAAGTTATTAAAAAAGTTAATGTAATTATTAATTTTTTTAATTTTTTTTCCATTATTTTAATAACATTATTTAATATTATTTTAATGATATTCTATATAGAGAATGCCAAAAGTGTAGATAATAATGGAACTTTGTTGGGACCTATATTACATTATAGTTTTTACTTAAGCCATCAATTATCTACAAATTTGTTGAACCACCATTTAAATTTGTAAAATCAATTTTTATTCTATGAATGGAAAATGCGACACAATTTTAACTATTGTTGGTGAGAGTAAGGATGCCATTGCTAGCTTAAAAAAGTTATTCATAAAAAAAAATATAGAATTATTAGTAAATTAATTATATTGAAAGACGTATATCTATTGATAATGGGCACATTTAATAGGTTTTTAGTTCTTAATACGTTTTTTATGGACTAGATTAAATATGCCTAAAATATTCTTAGTAGTCACAATAAATGAATGGCTCATTTCATCATTAACTTCCGAGCTGTTATAAAGACATCTGTTTATATGTTTACTTTTTTACATTTACTTAATCGTGTTTAAAAATTATTGTATTCACTAACTTATTGCCACATCTACCTGATTAAAAAATATAAATAGATTTTCGTGGACTCGTTTTTACTGTGTTAATTAGAGTTTTTTTAACTAAGCGAGAAATTTAACAACCATAAGCCACCTTTAAGCGCTCACCAACCACGAGTTAACTTACATTTTTCATTGAAACATAGAACACCATATAGACCCTCCATATGGATGCCTTGGCCAACACGAGTTACATCGGCAAATGCTGGAATGTTTTAGAGTAATACTGGAAACTATCCATTAAATTATTCTTGTATCACTCATGGTAGATGTGTAAAATATTCTTGTATCACTCATGGTAGATGTGTAAGCTCCTAAAACACTACATAAGAATTATTGGATTGCTCTTCGGCATAAAAAAAACAAACATTAACGTGATTCACTTATAAAAGGAAATAATGATGTATTTGAAAAATATAACAATATAGGAAAAAATTATACGTTATAATCATGTTTAATAGTTATGTAATAAACTAATAATTATATACATGAAAATTGTTAATAAAATCTTTACCAAACAACTTATGATAAATATATAAAATGTTTTAGATATTTAAAACAAACTAGAAATTGAAATTGAAAATGTATTAAAGATATTTAAAACTTAAAATTTTTAAGATTGATTTGGTGTATGGACAAGAAAATTGTCACAAATAGTTTAAATAGTTTTAGTAAAAGCTAAAAACATTGTGACAAATATTTTTTTTAGTAAAAGATAAAAAAATAATTGTGGTGGTTATCTTATGAATGGAGTAAAATTTTTAGTAAAAGTTAATAAAGATTGATGGTTTCGTACATGAGGAACTAGAAATAATAAATGATTTATGATTTTGTTATGCATATATATTAAGTGCTTGGGTTGTAGGTATTTTAATGAAATAATAAATGATTTATGATTTTGTTATGCATATATATTAAGTGCTTGGGTTGTAGGTATTTTAATAGGTTATTGAAAGTACAATTGTGCTATCAAAATTTCTCCAAAACATATATGTCATTGTATACTCTTGTTATGAACACATAGACTATAAAAGTTTATTTGTATATAGATAATTTTACTATAGAAAGTAGTTCTATAGATTTGATTGAAGATGTCAAACTTTATCTATATGAATAATTTGATATGATAGATCTTGATCAAATGCATTATTATTTGGGCATTGAAATAAGGAAAACAAATATAACTAAAAGAAAGTATGCACAACTAAAAGAAAGTATGCACGTGAAATTATTAAAAATTTCAACATCCATGAATGTAAACTAGTTTCTACTCCATTAGAACATGGTGCCAAACTTAATGTATATGGTGGTACTAAAGAAGTTAATGGCACTATGTATAGTAAGTTGGTGGGAAGTTTGAACTACTTAACCACAAAAAAGCTAGGCATTACATATTTAGTGAGTATACTTAGTCAATTCATCACTAGGATGCATGAGAGTAACTGGAATGTTGCAAACAAAATACTCCAACACTCAAAGGGAAAGATTGATTATGATGTGTAATATACTAATCATTTGAATATTGAGTTGACGCGTTATATAGACTCTGATTGGAAAATAAATCCAAATAATCGAAATTCCATTAACCGTGGGATCTAGTATTATGTCATCAGCCAAAAGAACCAAATTTTAATTATCCCCCACAAAAGTGGAATACAATGCATTATACAATGCTACATATGAATCCTTATATCCTAGCGCATTCTTGAAGATATGGGAGAAAAATAAGGAGGACCTACATCAATTAAAGTAGATAATATGGGAGAAAAATAAGAAGGACCTACATCCATTAAAGTAGATAATTAAAGTTCAATAGAAATGTTTGATATAGGTGGATATCGGTGGCCAACCACCTATTCCAAATGGCTCACATACATATGTCATCTTGGCATCTTTTTCATTTTGGTAGTTTTTTTTCTAACTTTTTGGGTCCTAAATTTTTGGGGATGTTTTGAGGCCCTAAACAACGTTTTTTGGGCCCACCACAGTCACATTGTAGATAGAGTTAGATTGTAATGGAGTAATGTGTATTCCTTGAATAGACCTATCCAATGGGCTATTGTTCACCTAAAACAGAGATCATATGCAAAAATTACGACCCCGGGAAGTGGATGTACCAACTTACCCGAACGGGGCCCACATGGTTTGTGGCGCTTCATCTCCTAGGGTTACATTTTTGGATTTATAGGGTTTTGGAATTCATTTTTTATGTAGAAAGGCCTTTGGAGCCTCATTGTAATCATCTTCTTGTGAATGAGTGAAATCACCACATATTTTCTCATAGATAAGTTGCCACCATTCTAGCAATCTTGTTCCAATCTACATTTTACAGTTTCAACATATTTCTTTATTGAATAGAAGCCAAGTTTTATTGTATCTATGTTATTGTTAATTGTATATCTATGTTCATAATATAGATCTGTATTCATTTCGTTTTTCTCATAAAATATGGATGAATGGTATCATAGCGGTTTGCTCCTTGTCATTCTTAGTGCATGTCCCCGACAAGTTCAGAGTACAAAGAGTCAGGTCTCGAGCTTGTTTCTCTTGAGGAAAAAATCTCTCGCACGCCCAAGAAACCT
>CBVK0101161546.1:0-13910 GCA_900067695.1 Picea abies | reverse complement strand
ATGCTGAGCAACATAAATTTGGCATAAGGAAAACATATAAATAATTGAGAAAGCATAGACGTTGGAATGAGAAAAAAAGATTCTCTTTTTATAGGGAAAAGAGTGGGGAATAAGAGGGACTTTTTAAGGTGAGAAAACTCGAATAACTAAAGGAGAATGTGCCATCCATACGTTAAGAGGAGAGGATAAATATTAGAAGTGCTCAATTAATGCAAGAACAATTGGAAAACAAGTCAAGGATTTATTTTTCACATATATCTAGCAATATCTACACTTGAAGATAAGTGGATGAATATTGAAATTGTTCCACTAATTTAACAAACATGGGTAAACTAGTCAAAAATATCTTTTCCCTATCTTCTCATTAGCACATTAAAGTGGGTGATGACATAAGATATCTATTCTTGTACTTGACCTTTATTTTCCACCCTTTATTTTCCATCTGGTTGGTTTAAGCCACTTTGATTTTTTATTTTCCATCTCGTTGGTTGGTTTAGTGTTTGCAATGTGCACAATTTATTGTATTAGATACGTTTTCATAGTTTTGCAATACAATGACTTGACGTGTTGGATCATGGATCTAATATGTCAAATTAAGAAAAATAACTTGGAAAATGGCGCAAAGTTTAAGATTTATAATTTCTACTTGAGTCTCGACATTTAGTTCCACAATGAATATGGATATGATATTTACATTTTGTTACAGTATGGCGTATTACAAACTTAGATTACATGGCTAAAAAACTTGACAAATAACCATACTATTATTTATTTACAATTTTGATCAAATATATTTTAGGGGTCAAAACTAAGGTATTACAATATAGTGCTTTTATGGGATCACCCATGATTCTAGATCTTATGTTTTTGTTTTAAACCCATGATGGGATGGAAATGGCTTATATTCATGGGAATCATGGATTATATCTATGGATGATTAGAATGTGTCTTAATCTTTTTTTTTTTTGGCTTAGTGATTATTTGATCAATGTGGATCAACAACTAAGGTCCATCCTCTACTTTTTTGTTGAGAAGTTGGGAGGAGAGGCTTTGAAATATTGAGAGTGATTATATCAATTTGATTGACGATTCTCTTTCCTACGGGGGTTGATTGATTAGAGAGGCATATTATTTTGAAATAAGATCTAAACATATTTATCAACTTGATGAGAACCCTTCAGAATTTTCATTTTTTAGAGGTTGCATTTAGTGGTGATTTTTACTCCTGTTTCGAAAAGTGGTGCTATTAGTAGCACCCATTTTTTCTTCGAGGTTAAAATTACCACCTTTTGCAATCATGGCTTTAACGATGTCTACTGTTATCGGAAAAAACCTTAAAATCAATCCACAAATCGAGAAGTGACGCTAATAGTGCATATAGAAACCTCATTTTTTTTAGGGATAAAATTGCAAGTTTTTTGAAATCGCCGTGTTGATAATTGATACCTCTGGAACCAAAATCTTAAAATCAACAATGGAATTGAAAAGAGACGTTATCACTAGCACCTTTTTTTTTGACTTAAAATTATAACATTTTAGAAACAATAGTTTGAAAACTTGGCATTATTACAAATAAAAAATGTAGAAAATAAAAAATAGAAAAATAAAGAAAAAAAAATAAAAGACCACAAACGAAAAAAACCTTAAAAAAACATGACTTTCTTAAAAAATAAATAAACATTTTAAATTAAAAAAAAAACCTAATAAAATGAAACAATTTCAATAAGACGTTGAATGAAGCTAAGTTAAATGAGCATGAAAATATTTCTTAAAAAGAACAGAGAAACAAATTTTTAATTTTTTTTTTTAATATTTGTTTTTATTTTATTTTAAATTTCTTTTCTTTTTGCACTTTGCTTTGTTTTTAAATGGTTTAGAATTTGTGTTTTTTTTTTTAATTATCTTTCTAATATTTGTTTTTTAATATGTTTATTCTATTTAAATCATTGTTTTTTAATATGTTTATTCTATTTAAAAATGTCTATTGAAATTTTTTTAATAGTTTTTTAAAATTTTTGTAAATGTATCTTCTTTTAATTTTTAATTTTTTAATTTTTTCATATTTAAACAAAAAGTTATTTTTATTTATTTAAAATTCATATTTCCTTTTATGTTGTTTTTTAAAATTTAAAATGATTTTTTTCCTTTTTCTTTTTATGTTGTTTTTTAAAATTTAAAATAATTTTTTTTTTAAGAAAATCATATGTTTTTTCTCATTTGGAGGTTTTTTTTTTTTTTCCCATTTTAACGATTTTGTTTGCAATAGTGTCAAGTTTCCACGTCACGGTGTCAAAAATGTTACAATAAAAAAGGGGATGTATTAATTGTGCCTCTCTTCGATTATGTGATTGGTCATAAGATTTCGATTCCAAGAATATTGATTGTTAATGCCATAGTTTTAAAAAACTTGCAATTTTATCCTTAGAAAAAAGGGTGCTGCTACTGGGAGCACTACTTTTCAATTCTTGGGTCGATTTTGAGGTTTTAGTTGGGATGGTACCGATTGTCAAGACTGAAAGTTTCAAAGAAATAGTTTTGACCATGAAAATAAAAAATGGTGTTGATGTTAGCGCCACTTTTTGATTCAGAGGTTGATTTTAAGGTTTTTGCTGATGACATTGTAATGTTGTTAAGGCCATGGTTGCAAAATGAGGTAATTTTAACCTCGAAAAAAAAGAGTGCTACTGGTAGCACCACTTTTCAAACAAGGGTTGATTTTGGTGTTTTTGACCAAAAAATATTGGTTTTAGGGCCAGAGTTACAATTCTCATAAAGTCAGTAGTTTCTAATAGTTGAGGGTTGGCTACACATATTTACACGATTAATTGGGGGTGAACTGTATTTTCATCAATTATATCATGGTCATTCAATTGACATCAATGCAATCATTGATCTCTCATAGAAAATGTTTATTTAGAATCTTTTTAGGGGCATACTCAAACACTTGGAGTTGTTCAATCTTATGACAATCTATCACTAAGATCCTATATCAAGACTTTCTCAGAAAGGGTTAAGCCAAAGAGTTTTAAAATCCCAGGAGCCATCTGATCTAGGGTAGATCAACGGTCCTTGTCTAATCTCATAATTTATTCAACCATGTAAGAATTCTTCATCAAACTACCTCAATCGTTGTTGATATAGGACATGTTGGTAGCCAAGATTTGATCAAAGTCGATGATAATTGATTGAAAAATATATTATGGTGCCACTAATAAGATGGTAGAGTTCATTCTGATACAATCTCCATTGATATCCCTAGATTTAGTTTGATGTGAGTTATCTATTCATCACTCTATGTTGTTCTTGGCATTGTTTTTGTCTTTGTTCTCTATCCCAAGTTTTTGTGAACTTTTCTTGTGGTTCGATGAATTCATAAAAAATATGAATAGTTTTATGTCGATTTGGGTATTCTTGAGTTGGTCTTGCATAAGGAAAGTAATATGATTTGCATTTTTTCTCTTTTCAATCATACAAAACTTAATATGGCTCTCAAAATGAAAGTTGAGTATGCTTTTGAACCTTTCGAGTTTGTTATAAAATATTTGAAATATGAGTTCTTTGATGTCTCCAACCCAGTGCTTAAAGGCATCAAGGCTAACATCTTATGTGATGATCTTGTCAGTGAATCCCACAAAAAATATAGGATCTAAGTCTTTTAGGGCTTGTGAGAGTGGATTAGTTCAAATGGTTGCAACTCGAGCTTATTTCTTCCCTAAGGTATTTTAGTCATGTGCGAGTGATTATGATCCTAGTTGTAGAGAAATTTGCACAAATGATAAGACTCGAGTTGCAATATGTATCAATTTCATAGGTAATTAAAATTATGATATGTTTTCTAAAGAAGATGTGTTGTTGAATGCCAAATCTCAACCTGATAGATTCTATAGCTTGAATGGGGCTACAAGGCAAGAGATGTTGAAGCTTTTATTGGTTAAGAATCAAAGTTCCTGAATGAGGACCCCCCCCACCCCCCCCCTTCTAGGCTAATATCAACACGGGTTGGACTTAGGACTTGGTTTCTATGTACTCAATAGTCCCAAGGAGAGATAACAATGAACGGGTTGAATCCCATATGATCCAAATAGTATCTACAATTTGGTTGACTAAATCTCGTTTTCTGATGTAAGTATTTTGATTATATCCTTGAAGCCATGCAGACTCAATTAGTAAATTTGTCTATCACCCAATGTTTGAGATATATGATTCCCATCCAGTCTCCTTGTTTTCATTCTCCCATATTCGTAGTTTTGAGAGTATTGGTTTTAAGAGAGAAACCCCTTAAAGGAATCCCCAATCCAATTACATAGTGGACTTCATTTGTCAAAACTAATACCTATCATGTCTAGGTTTAAGGATTTTATCGATTGTTTTTTAGGGACTTGTTATTACCTTATTGTGGGAGTTTCTCCTCCTAGGTTACTTGAAGATTGTAGGAAGTTGTTTAAGTTGGGCACTGGTTTTTAAAGATGTGACTAATATTTATCTGAGGATTATTATTTATGGTTTGACTACTATTACATGTTTTATGAATTTAAATTAAATGTAATTCCAATCTTCATTAAGGAATTCCTCAAAAGGTGGGCCTCGAGAACACAAAGTTATGAAGACATTTTCCACAATTTCACAGTGGCCCTCCAAAGTCAAGGGTTACTTTACAACCTTGATAAGGAAGAAGAATAATCCATTCACGAAAAAGAAGTTGAAGAGGAGATTCATGAAGAGGGTTACCAATCCCTAAAAGAAGAGCAAAAATTTCTTCATGATCCTATTGAAGGCAACGCAGACTTGAATGAATAACATTTTGATGCTAAAGAGGAGGCTCCTGATGAAGGTGAAGTGTTGGTGTTTTCTCCTCCATTTGATGAAGTCACCCAAGCTTCCATCCCTCTTGCACAACAAGAAGAAAATGTGTTAAGTCATTTCTCTTTCCAAGACTTTGATGATACTCTATTCTATGATTCAGAAAGTGAAGGAGTGCTGAAGGAACCCTTGGATGTTTTAGACCCTTCATGTTATAATAAGGATGATGATGTGATTGATAATACTGATGAGTTTAGACATGTTGGGAGATTTAAATGGGATGCGATTTTTCATGATGGAGATCCCATTTACGATATTGAAGGTCATTTTTAATTGTTTCCTTTACAACAACCATATGTTATTGCTACTAATTCTGATGTTTGGCAACAAGGAGATGACATGATTACATATTTGTTCCAACCACATAGGGATGACTTTTTGGAGCATCCTCATGATGAGTTTTGGTCATTGAGAAGAACAAAGTTCGCTCACACAAAGAATATCCAATATAAATAGGATAGTACACAAAAATCCATATAGGATAGTAATAATATGAATAATGAATAAGTTATGAGATGATTACAATGAGAATGGGGGCCCATTTATATATCCTCAAATGGATGCCCTTTCATGAATAGACACATCCTTTAGATAATACATGACTTTTTATTTATGATGTGTTTAATTATTTTTTTTTTAACGAAAACGGTTATAGTTTTTATTAGAGGGGTGGCAGAGCCACAATTTCAGTTACAAAGTGTGATGCATCACTGTTTCAGCATAAGATCCATCGCTGTTTCAGCATAATTTCCAACACTGAGTTTCAACATCTGTTCCAACGCTGTGTTTCAACATATTTAACAAAACTGTGTTTCAACATATGTGACAAAACTGTGTTTCAGCATATGTAACAAACTGTGTTTCAGCAACTGTTCCAGCACTATGTTTCAGCATATGTAACAACACTTAATTTCAGCTGCTGCAACACCGTGTTTCAGCATTAGAACCATCACTTTCAGCACTGTGTTTCAGCTTCTGTGTCCCAACATCTGTGTTCCAGCATCTGTGTTCCAGCATTTGTGTTTCAGCACTGTGTTTCAGCTTCTGTTCCAGCTGTCTTTCTCAAGCTTTTGCCGCCTTCTACATTCTTTTGCAAGCTGCTGTCCTTTTCAAGGTATACATTTTTTAACTGGGTCCCCACCATTTACGCTGAGTTCTCCTTGGGGCAGAAGGCAGCCTTCGTTGGCTAGTTTGTCTGCTTCTTTATTTGAATCTCTGAGAATATGGTAGCACTTGAAGAAGGTGAAATCCTTTAGAATGTTTTTTAACCTTTGCAGATTCTTGTTTAGCCCAACATCTTTAAACTGTCCTCTTGAGTGTATTATTTTGATCAAGATCTCAGAGTCTCCAAATACTTGTAGCTCCCGGTGTCCTCTTTCCCTTACTATCTGACAAACTTTGATCAAACTCAGAATTTCTGCTTGATTATTGGTTCGCTGTCCAAGACCCCAACAAAAGGTTGCTAATTTCTCCCCGTTGCTGGAATAAATGATTCCTCCTGCTCCCGCTGTCCCGGGGTTTCCTTTGGAGGCACCGTCAAAAAAGGTTGAAGTTTTGCCTTGTTTTTGCCACCAACTCTGAAATATGTCATGGCTGTCCCTTAACCTCCATTCTGTTTCAAGTTGGGTTTTTTCCGCGCTATGGGTTCGGAGATTCAGCACGGAGGAGCCAAGCCACTCATTTTCTTCCTGTAGAATCGAGGAGTCGGTTTTGTGATTTTGGGAGCTCAAGGATTCTAGCAGGAGGCCTTTTGCTTTCGCTGCTACCATTTGGGGGGTCCATTCTGTGTTGTTGAAGATTTGCTCATTTCTTGCTAGCCATAGCTTCCAGCATACGTACTTGGGGACGTAGATCCAGATTCTGGCCCATAGTGTTTTCGGGGAGAGCGACGGGTAACTATCCTTCCAACCAGTGAATAGGTCCACTACTGAAATGTTGGTGGGAACAACGACCTTGAGGCCTTGGAGTGTAAGCTGCCAGACTTTGTTTGCGAAATGGCAGCCTACAAATAAGTGATCCGAGGTTTCCATGGCTTCTCTGCAGAGACAACATCTATGAGGTCCGACAATATTTCTTTTCAATAAATTTTCTCCCGTCAGAATCTTTCTGTGCATTAGTGTCCAGAAAAAGAAGTTTACCTTCGGGATCGCCATCGAGTCCCATACCTCCAACCAGAACCTTGCCGGGAGAGGTCTATTTTGCTGCTGCTGGAGTAGAGCATAGCCTCTAGCTGATGTATAAATTCCTATGGGTCCCCAGCCCCAGGTGTCTAATCCTGTATTGTGCACAGGGGCTGCCTCTCGTAGCTCTACTTTGAGCATCTCAAGTTGCTGAAGGAGGCAATCTGGGACATTGCCGAATTGCCACTCTGACCAGGATCCGTCTTCATCCCACTTTGATATGTCAAAAATTCTCTTGATACCTCTGTTCTCAAGAAAATCGCGAATTTCCTTCAGGCCAGCATTTGATGCAATGGGCAGATTCCCCATTATCCTGTCAGTCCAGAGTTTGGTGCGTTTTCCATTGCCAGGGACACGGTACAAGTGTTGATTGAAAAATCTCGCCCCTTTGATGCACAGCTGCCATAAGATCGTGGTTTTCCTGCTCACTGCGTTTTGGAGATTTCGGATTTTGGCGTTTGGGATGTATCTGTGCATTAAAGTTTTGCTGACTGGATGTGAGGGGTCGTTGTGCATCTTCCACAAGATTTTGCAACCCAGAGCAGTGTTTGCAAGGGCTGGGTCGCGAATCTGCAATCCTCCTTCTCTCAGAGGCCGCTTGGCTGTCTCCCAATTGACTAAATGAAATTTTCTTTGATTCCCTTTCCCACCATGCCACATAAAATCTCTCAGGAGTTTATTGATCTGTCCTGCTATGGAGTTGGGCGCTAAGAGATAGGACGCTTGATATATCGACAATGAGGAGATGACTGCTTTTATCAAGGTTAATTTACCTCCATGAGTGAGCCAGTAACCTCCCCAGGCTTCGATTTTTCTTTTGATTTTAGCTAAGAATCCTTCCCACAGGCTGACTCTATTTACACCCAAAGTTAAAGGCAGCCCAAGATACTGTATCTTTTCCCATTTGGAGTGTCCTTTGAAGCCCAAGTTACTTGCTATCTTCTGAGTTTCATGATCTGCTACATTCCAACTGTAAACAACACTTTTTCTATCACTTATCAGAGCTCCAGACACCTTGCAATATGCTTGAAGAGTGCCCTTGAATTCTTTGGCTACTCTGTTTGAGGCTCCTCCTAGCAGAAGAGAGTCATCCGCGAAAAGAGCATGGTTTATGGGCTTCAAATTCTTCGTTATTCTAAGTCCTGGGGCTGCCCCTATTAACATTTCCTGTTCCATCTTCCTGCTGAGGGTATCCGCCATTAGTATGTACAGAAATGGAGAGAGGGGGCATCCTTGCCTCAACCCCCTCGTGGCTTTGAAAAAATTTGTTGGTCTCCCATTCACCAATGGAGCAATCCAAGGGCCGTGGGTACAAGATTTTATCAACTTTACAAATTCAGGATCAAATCCGAAAGAGAGGAGTACTTGATACAGGTAGGACAACTTTACTCTGTCAAAGGCATTTGCCATGTCAAGCTTGATCAACATGCCTTTCTCTTTTCTGAGATTGCTGGAGTGCATAGCTTCCTGGACTTGGATTACATTATCCAGGATATGTCTCCCTTTGACGAATCCTCCTTGCGATTCTGTGATAAGCTTTCCCAACAGAGGTTTTATTCTGTTAGCAAGAAGTTTTGCTATAATCTTATAAGAGGCATTACATAGTGAGATTGGCCTGAGTCTGTCGAAGGAGGCAGGGTTTGTTTCTTTTGGGATTAGCGCAAGGAAGGTAGAATTAGTGCTGCCTCCTATTTTTGCTTTTTGAAGGACTCCTTTTATCATTCTTATGAGATCAGATTTGATTATATTCCAGCAGATCCTGTAAAAGTGGATAGTAAACCCATCTGGACCTGGGGCTTTGTCCGGATCCATGGACTAGATGACTTTGCTGAGTTCTTCTTCACTGATTGGGTTCAATAGTGCTGTGTTATCCTCTTTTGTGACCAATGCCAGGGTGTTCATGAGGAATTCGTTGTATTCTTCTTCATTGTCATGGTTCTCTTTGCTGTAAAGTTGTTGAAAGTGTGAGACAACAACGTCCTTTATTTGATCTATTCCTTTGCAGAGCTTCCCTTCGTTGGTCGTGATCTCGGAGATATGGTCCCTGGAGAGATGAGCTTTGAATTGGCGATGGAGGTAGGATGTATTCCTGTCGCCAGCTTTCAGCCAAAGGCTACGGGATTTTAGCCTCCAGTACTCTTCTTCCTTTCTGAAGGCACGGTAAGTTCTGCATTGAGCTTGTTTCTCCTTTTCCAATTCTGTTCTGGCAATGTCTATTGTTTCCATCTCGAGCTGTAGCTGACCCAGCTGCTGCACTGACTCCTTTCTTTGGGTGTTGGGGTTGCTTTCCGCGAGTTTGCTCCACTCCTTGAGGGATTTTTTTGTTATTTTTAGTTTTTGTTCCCAGACAAAATTGGGGGAGCCATTAACTGGGGTAGACCAAGCCCATTGAACCGTGTCTACGAACCCACTCTTTGATTTCCATAATGGGCTGAACCTGAATGGGATTGGACCTAAATTTTCTTCTTCCTCTCGCTGGAGCAAAATGGGTTTGTGGTCCGAGGTGAGCTTGGGGAGGATGGCAGTGGAAATCAACTTCCTTTCCAACAACAAAGTGCTTTGGACCAGAAACCTATCCAATCTGGCAGAAATGTGCTCCTCCCCCATCCTGTTATTGGTCCAAGTGTACAACCCTTTTCTTGGTTTAAAGTCCATAAGGTCCCACTGTTGTATGATGTCTTCTACTACAAAAATCATTTGGTACCTACTGGGCCTTCCTCCCCTTTTTTCTTTTCCATTCATGACTAGATTAAGGTCTCCGACAATGATTATATTGCTTGGGGAATTTTGCTCTAGAAATTCGTTTAGAGTTTTCCAACAATCTTTCTTTTCATTATGCAAAGTTGGAACATATAAATTGAAAAGTTCAATGGTTAACTTACTTGCTGTGTGCTTGAGCTCTGTAAAGCTCCAATGCTGCATGTTATAGGAGTTGACGAGACTGAACTGCTCTGCCTTCCACAGTGTTGCTATGCCTCCGGAAGTACCCCTTGCGCTAATTGCCTTCCCTGTGTTTTTCTGCCAATTGTGTTTGCTGATCTCTAGGAGGGCTTCCCCTTCGATTTTTGTCTCTTAGAGCATGAGGATATCTGCTGGTTCCACTTTCATCAGATCCTTGACCGCTTCTATTTTTGCCAGGTTCCCCAATCCTCTACAGTTCCAAGAGATGATTTTCATTACTTACTATTGGGGGTGATTGGACCTCCTCCTTTTAGAGACCTTATTCTTGTGTTTCTGCCAATTGACATTTCAATGGTGGGCTGACTTCCTTGGGTCTTTTGTCTTTCTGCCTCTTCCTCCCTTGCTTCTTTACTAGATTTCCTCCTTGCTCTTTTGGTTGGCCTTTCTAGGATCTCGTCCTCCGAGGAGCATGATGTGTTTAATTATTATTTATTATATCTATTTCTATATATATTATGTTCATAACATTTCCTTCCCCTTAAAAATGATTTGTCCTCAAAGTATATATATATATTATCTCTTTCTCTGGATTGTAATTATTGTCTTCTAATTCTTCATTCTTGAGTTAGTAGTCGTTGAGGACTTGAGACAATAGGATCTTCTAAGTGCCGAGCAAAATTGTCGAATTGTAAAGGAGTCTGCCCGTCCTAATTCGATCTTCTACTGATTTGGGATTTTATAGGGTTCTTGGAATGAACTTGATACATTTCTACCCCCATGATAACTTCTACTTTGATCCCCACTTGTAGTGGAAGTAATATTCATTGTCATACCAATTATTTGTTTCTGTTGATACATTGATCAACTGAAGTATTGACTTTTGTGATTAGGATGTCGATAAGGTATCCTTGCAACTTGATCTTTACTTCGTATAGTTGTAGTTGTTTCTTGATTAACTTTTGGAATTGAGTCTTCTTCATACCCCTGGATTGTTTCTACTTTGACATTTGAAGACCTATTTACATGAGTTGTAAGGTCGACTAGAACTGTATTAATTCCTTTATCCAGAATTGATATTTTTACATCTAAAGACTTCTCTAGCTCCATAGGTTTAGTCATTGTTTCTTTATCGACTATCGATGTTTTGCGATCTATCTCTTCTTGTAAAGACTTCTTATCATGCTTAAGTATTATAATTTGTGTTAGTAAATCTTGATTATGTTGTTTTAATCATAAAAGTTATTTTTTATCTTTTGACTTGTCATCTTTATTTTTTGATTCTAGATTCTCTTTTCTTTCATCCTTTAAGATTTTAATTTGTTCTAGTAAATTTTGATTAAGTTTCCTTAGGGAGGATCTTTCTTCCTCTTCTTCGGTTAATTTCTCTTTGAGACCTTGATTTTCTTGTTCCAACTTTTGAAAACACTGCTTCTTCTCCTTGGAATTCATGATTTTTGCAAGTAGTTTCTGATTATGATTTCTTAGGCGGGAAATCTCTTCATCTTTTTCAATGATGAGCTTGTCACATTCTTTCTGTCAATCTTGCAACTTTGTATTGACTTCTAGTTATCTTGAAGAATCACTTCTAATATGTCCTTTAGGTCTTCTCATGATGGAGCTTCTGAAATTGACTTCATTGTAACATCCTGTAATGTGATTTTCTTCTTCTTATAAGAAAATGTCAAAAACCTTCTCCTTGTGTTGAAAATAAAAATACCCAATGTATCTACCCAAGTTGACCCTAGAATTATATCAACACTATCTTGATACATTGATACCACATTGATTTGAGCTATGAATTTGTAATCACCAATAGATAGTTGTAGGTTCTTAATTTCATATTTCTCATCGGAAAGACGTGTCATTTTCAATTATATTTGGTCTTAAAACCATTAGTTGGTGGTCAACATTAATGTCATTTTTCTTAGCATTCAGGCAAACAACGATGTTGATATTCATTCCTAGAATAATCCCATTAACTTCTAATAAGGAATCCACATATTTTTTATGACAAAATCTTCCTCCCATTTTGAATTGTCCTTTTTTATAACTTAAATTGGACTTGGGAATTTTTTATTTTTTATTTTTATATCACCCTTTTAATAACTTTTGATACTAGTGATGCCTTTTCACTTCTATCCTTTTTTTTTTCCCTCTTTGTACTTTAAATTTTTCTTTTTCCACCAATCACTTTTTTTTTTCCTCTTTATACTTTTAACTTTTTTTTTTCACCAATCACTTTTTTCTTCACATAAATCTTTTATGCCTCTTTGTATTGGATTACTTGAATTTCCTTTTATTTTTATTATTAAATAATTCTTATAACTTTGACCCTTGTACTTATAATATATCTTTTTATAATTAATTATCCTTCACTTTCCAAGATCCACTTCACTTTTTTAAAATTACAGTAATCATTTTAATGATTATGCACCACTTGTAGATATAACTTTTTATTTCCATTAATACAACTCTTAATTTTTTCCTTTTAATATATATAAATATATTATTATTTTTTTTATTAAAAAGTTTAAGGAACTTGAATAACCCCTTTCAAAAGTGATTGTATTTAATCCTTTGAATTTATTTTTCTAAGACCAAGTCGACCCACTATCTTCACTTAATATATTAATATATATTATTATGTACGCTTTATGAATTGTTTTATTGCTCACTAATGTAATGTAAAGTAGGGTTGTGACTTTCTTATGTAATGTAAAGTAGGGTTGTGACTTTCTCTAATGGTGGTTAATGCAAGGGTAGCATATTTGAACCGTCTCGATACTCTTTTATTTTTATTTTTATTTTTTATTTTTTATTTTTATTACGGTTGCAACACCTGTTCTTGCAAGATAGAGTGTATAGGCGTATGGAAATGTACAACCCGTCTTTAAAATATGTGTAGGAACAATAACAAGAATCTATTATTATTTCCCTTATATAGCTCGACTTCTTCTGTGAACGAAGCTCGACTTCTTCTGTGACCGATGGGAAGATGAAATTGATGTCTATTGGATTGAATTGCCACCCTAGGGGGAACAAAATTTGTGGAACCATTTAATAATTAATGAGAAGTCTGTAATAATAGGTCACTTGCAATCTTCTTTAAATTTAAAAATCTGTTTGACATGTACTTATTCAACAAAAGAAACTTTGTTTGGTGGAGTTCTGAATAGTTGCGATTCTCTTATTATTATTATTATTTTCACACTTCCCTGTAATGGTTTTGCTCTGATTTCTTTTGTCTAAATGACTATTGTAATAACTAAATGTACAACGGGGTCTTGCAGATTGTGTCGCATTTGTTTTTCTTAATCCCCCTCAATCTTTATTTGGTTATTCAACTATGTGCACTTTTTTTTTCCAATTTGCAATGGATTGATATATATATTTTTCTCTTATCCGAAATGTATGGAATATCTTTTTTTTGGTGGCCAAGAGTCAAGTTGTGGTCAAAGAACAAAGACTCAGAGAGACTGTAAAATGATGGGGTTGGTCGAAAGCCAGATCGAGACTCTGATAAGAGCGTGGCCAATGGACAAGATCAGACGAGCTCTAATACGAAATGAGACGAACAAAGTTTGCTCACACAAAAAATATCCTTTTTTCTTTTGGTGGCCAAGGGCCAAGTTGTGGTCAAATACCAAAGACTCGAAGAGACTCTAAAACTATGGGGTTGGCCAAAAGCTGGATCAAAATGAAGCTATGATAAGAGCGTGGCCAATGGCCGAGATCAGACGAGCTCTGATACCAAATGAGACGAACAAAGTTCACTCACACAAAGAATATCTAATATAAATAGGATAGTACACATAAATCCATATAGGGTAGTAATAATATGAATAATGAATAAGTTATGAGATGATTACAATGAAAATGAGGGCCATTTTATATATCCTTAGATGGGTGCCCTTTCATGAATAAACACATCCTTTAGATAAGACATGACTTTTTATTTATTTATGATGT
>CBVK0101161525.1:0-11548 GCA_900067695.1 Picea abies | reverse complement strand
AAGTGATTATAAATACTTGTGTTACGCATTAATGAATCTCTTATGGTGGAAATGATTGCTAAGTGCTAAATCCGTACATAATTAATGGTTCTCAAGGACCTAAATTTGATGAAATAATGAAGTCCCATCTTAGTTAAGACTCCAAGAACCAATAATAAGAATAATGTAGGATAACATAATCACAATAGAAATAAAAGAGTTGAAACCTCACATTAGTGTATCCAAAATTAAACAAGGTTCATTATAATGGCAATCAAAACATGTTCCAAGGGTTTCTTAATACAAAATCAACACATAAAATATATTGCAAAATAAAACCTCACATCAAATGAAAATATACCTCAAATTCTCCATTAATCTTGTCAAAATGTTCTACAGTGTAGCCCAAGAGGAGAGCTCCTAAATACCCAAATTCTCCACCCTTTACAATGGAAAGAGAGAAATCTTCTTTATAGAGTGAGTCTCTTCTCTTATAAAATAAAATATTATTATTTGCTAATTGTAACACACTAGAGAACTCTTATTTATACACTGAGTCTCTTCTCTTATTATTCTCTAACTGTCTCTTCTCTCCTTTCTTCGATCGATGATCCAGATAATCTATTCATAGTATTACTTGAACCCTTCAGAGTGACACTCTAAACTTTTCAAAGTTGTACTCTGGACTCCCTAGAGTCAACTCCAAAGTAGTAAACTCCATCTTCCATGGCACCATCGCTACTTGACATTCAATACCCCTATGTACCCACCACCTAATAATCTATTTCCACATGTATCTACCATCGGGTACAACACGTGGCATACACGTTCCCAAGAAATTTTTTCTTAAAAAGGTCAAAACTTCATGACACATGGCACAATTTGTTCTTGACATGTGGCACCACCCACATCGTGACACATGGGATAGGGTGAGCCTATACATAAGCATAGGTTTTTTTTTTTAATATTACAAATGTTGATATGTGTAACAATCACATTGGTTTGGATAACACCATTCCTTTCTTCACCACTCACCAAGTGTATTTTTATTCCTTTGCGATAGATCAATGGATAAAATCATATCTTTAGTCCCATGTCAATCAACGATCCTAATATTCCCTCCATCGTAAACCCTTAATAGGAGTACTTTGAACCCTTCGTAGTTGTTCTCTGAACTCTCCAGAGTCAATTCCCTTCTAGCTAGACCCACACTCATCCTATTGACCACTCGACTATTGATACACATATTTATACTAACGCTCCTCGTTAGTGTCATTTCACTCTTCCACTATAACCTGCTCAGTGGGACATTCCCCCTCCAATGATCAAGGAATAAGGTTAATCTTTCCCACTTCAAGATCTATGGTTCATTCTCAACTTCAGAGTCTCTCATTTGGAATTTTTTTTGCAACACTCAAAGGGTCCCTCCAAAACTTCCACTAGGAAAAGCCCACCATGATCGATGATTCAAATCTCTCCTCTATAATCTAACCTAATAGACAGTTTTGATCTTTCCTAGTTTAAGACAACATTTCATAGTAATATAACCACTACCTTTGGGACTTAGCCATTTCTTGAGTTCTTCTTCTGTCCTAATTTTCAAGGGTTCGAAACCATTCTAAGGCCATTACAAGTTATTAAAACTTAAAGAAGAAATATTACATGATTTGCAATATTTCCATACAAGAATAAACAACTCTCAAGTACACATAATCCATACTTATTCATTTTCATTATTTTCATCTCAGTAACAATCACTATAACATGTCCAGACTTTTGTGCATTCAAACTATGGAATTATAAATGACTGAGTTTCCTTCTTAAATTCAGAAATTTACATATGCATATAGATATATCATTCATAAGTAGTTTTAGTAAGATAAAGACTTATCTGGTAATGAATTTTCCAATTCTGATTGATTGAGACAGGATGCCTCTCCTCCCAACCTTAGGCCTTGTTGTAGAGTAATTTATTACAACACACCACCCTCATTTCAATCCATGATACCACCAAGGAAACTGACTCGGCAAGGTTCTGAGTTTGCGATGATCTAAGAAGGTTACGCTTCTTCCTCATTTGACACAACAAAAGTTTCCATCTCCCACAGAGCTTTGTGTCTCCACAAGTTTATCATGTGGTTTCTCAACTAGATTTCCTCTACACAAGCAAGTCTCGTCTCTGCTCAATAGTTCCTTAGCAACCTCCCTTGGCTAGTGTGGGTTTTTGTCCAGTGAGCACCAAGTTGTGGCCCACTAAGGCTCCATTTTGAGATTCGATTCTTTTTTGTTCAGGGTGATCATCAAAAACTTAGAAAATCTTCCTATTTTCTTGCAAAATTCTCTTTTTTTTTCCTTCCTTTTCCTCAATCAACACCTCAAAACCTATGATCTATGTTCTCCCTTTTTTGTCTTGGTATCTTCTACACCTCTTCTCTATTGTGTGTGTCTCTCTCTCCTCAATATCTCAATGATTTTCTGTAAACATAACATGTAGTCTTCCCTTTGTAGTTTGAATGGGAGGTTCCATGGTATCCCCCTATCAGTTGTTCAATACATTTCTCTACGCATGGGTAAAGTTCCATAGTAATTAACTGTGCCAACCACCTTGACGACTTCTTTTAATGGTCATGTGGTTTTCATATACATATGGTATGCTAGTTGGTGTAGATTTATTTTTATAATAATAAATTTTCTTTTTATGAAAGCTTCTTATTTTCTTCACTAGTACATCTCAGTTCCACTTCACTCAATTGTTCAATCAGTGCCTCAGCCTCATCAATTTCCTATAATGCCCATGTTTCCCCCATCTTGTAATTAATCATTAATTATGATCACCATGCTATGGTATGGGAACAATGTAAATGTACTATTTTTTGAATTTTCAATAACTAACTATGGGGGTGAAGCCTTGAATTACTGGCCATGATATCAGTAGATGAAAGAAATGGGAAAATTATGGAGAGGGTTGATTATTTCAAATGACCCAAATTTCTCCTTGTTGAAATGATACGCCTCATCTTGACACAAAGGAGAAATCAATTAATAAGAGAAGTACTTGTGGTTAAACCATCAACCATCCCCATGAATGGAATCATGGTATGGCTAAGGAGACAAGACGCTTCCAACCCAAAGTACCATAGAGTCCTACAGACCCAAACTGACTCGTGTTTCCTTCTGACAAAATGAACAGAACAGGTCCATAACCTTACCGAGGAGGAGAAAAGGTGAGGGGGAATATGAGCAAAGCCACATGAGAGGAGACGCATGGGAAGAGAGAGGGCGTGAGGCTCTCCAGTTGAGAAGAGGAACTGAAAGCTTGATAAGTTGTTCTGGTTACTGGAGAGAACAAGAGAAACAATATTTGAGAACTTACAGAAGAGTGTGAACTAATCAGGAGACTACAAGATTGATGTTGAGGAGGCATTTCATAAACCTCGCAGAGATTGTGACTGAGAAGGAATCCTTGAGAAACTGTGAAATTTCCCTAGTGATATCACGGCTTGGCACAGGGGCCGTCAGAGTGATAAGAGTGAATGCCTTTGATCCTATGGTTGTGTGGAAATGGGCACACCCACGATCAGTTCCTTGGCTACAATATGAAATAGATAAGTATTCTCATATCATGTACATTTGAACTGTAACTATAAATTAAAGTATGATATCCTATGAATGTTTCAGGTATGTGTATGTTTTCTTGATGATTAGACTATGTCCCTTTATCTTTGCCTAATCGTGTATTTAAGCAAGTAAGGAACTATATGGTTTGTGCACGTAAATGCTCGAGCCCTATAGTGGCTCAAGTTTAAGCAAATGAACTATGAGTTCGTTGACCTTGGGTATAGTTTCTTGTATGCATATCAACACTCGCAGTTGTTTTGAGTCTCCTGGGAGAAGGAGTCTGTTAAGCTCACGAGAAAGAGCGCAAAGCACGCTACAACGCCTAAGTCTTTCAGAAATGATGAAGCTCAGGAAGGATAGCAAGATTTAAGTCTCAAAAGGGAAGATCCTTTCGTTTTCAATATGTATGCATTAATTAACTTGTTTTTCTTAATTTGTTTATCTTTGTTCTATTTCCAATCCTTCTTCAATTTGTAAAAGACTAAAAACCTAGCTTTAGTGAAAGATAGCCAATAATAATGTCTTTAACACATTCAAACACAAGTTGATCCAAATTCCTAACCAACTAAATCAAATTTGAAAGTTGGGTGTCAAAGATGTCGTAAAAAGTATTAATTCCTTTTTAAAAAAATTGAAACACTAAAAACTAGATATAGATCACCTTACCTAGAACATTCACTTCATCCATAAAAATTATAAAACATGATAATGCATATACACTTAAAAAAAATATAAGTCGAGCTTAAAACCTTGACATTTCCAATTCAAGAATGGATTTGCAACATCATAGGATTAGCTTTTGATGCTTTAAGCAGTAATAATAACCCTTTTTAACCCTTTACTTTAACGCTTGAAAAAATAATAAATTTAAGTTTAATGATGACTTCTTATGCATAAAAACATCCTCATACAAATATGATTTTGTAGTAACACTTTCCAAAACTCATCTCCTTACCTTCCTAGTAACCCACTTAACACACAAATACTTAATACTAATTGCGACACAAACTCTTAGTAGTCGCACTTGTATACGTTAAAATCAAGTTGATGGAATCCTTTACATTCTTTAAATGTTGCCGTCAAGAAAAGAAATAGAGAATTCTTTACATCCCTTAACTGTTGGAGTAATGAAAAGAAATATAGAGAATTTTTTAGCATCTTTAAAATGCAGTTAAAAAAATTGGTTAAAATAAAACATCTCTATTAAATCATACACTGATTTATCCATAATTTGACTCTACAGAGTTGCCCAAGAAACTCCCTCGAAAATGTAAAGTCAAGGTCTTTAAATTATTTTTGTAAAATATCACGCTTTCGATTTCATGTCTACCACCTTCCAAAAGAAAAGAAAAAAAATCATGGAAATTATTTGACTTTGGTTATGGAGGATATGCTTCGCCTTTCCAAGATATTCAATTCATCTAATATAGCATTTTAAAACTTTTTTGTTATATTTCTTTATTAGTCAACTTTAAGCATAACGCAATTCTCTCACAAAAAATGATATATATACTCTCTCTCTCTCTCTATATATATATATATATATATATATATATATTTTTGTTGGTTTTCTTTTCGTGAAGTTTAACATGTTCTCCTTCTGTCCCTTTTAATTCATTAAGTTGACGATTTTATAATATTTTTAAATAAATTAATTGTATTTTATAAATTCTATTTTTTTTATGTTTAATAATATTTATAAAATAATTATTAATTTTTGTTAGTTCAATCATTTAAGGTGTGAGTTTCTTTTGTTAGGTTACTCAAATTTAATATCTTTAGAGTGTGTTTAGTACAAAGGAGATATCTAAAAATTAAGATATGTTAAGGGTTGATGTGGCCGAAATTATACACTATTCTTCACTGATTTTGAAAAATTACCCCTATATTGTGGTTTCACCAATAATTAAAATATTAACTCTCACTAACATTTCTAACAAAAACAGTATATATTTATAAAATAATTAGCTTTCACATGAACTCATGTCCTCTCTAACTTGTAATTCATAAAATTTAACTATTTAAATTAATCTAACAAATTATAATTTAAAAATATCCATTTAAAAGTATTTCAATTTTAAAAGTATTATAAATTATTAGTTTAATAAAATATTTTTAGTTTTTTAGTTTTTAATGATTCACTATATTTTTTCTTAATAAAAATAAGTTGTATTGTTTTTTATATATTAATGATGATTTTTCTATTATCATTTAATATCAACAAAGTCTATTAAAAAAAACAACTAAATAAAAAAGTACTCACTATAAATTTTCCTCAAAAGTAACTAAGTTACTAAATTGGATAAAGTTATGTCTTATATTAGTTACTAAATTGGATAAAGTTATGTCTTATATTATTAAGTATAAAAAAAACTAAAAAAATGATAAACATCCTCATGAAATTTTACAAATTTGTGTATTTCAAAGTATTTTTAATTATTCTTAGTTATTCTACTTAAAAAATGTCATGAAAATATATCATCATTTTAATAATATTTATTTTATTATTTAAGCTCTTCATGTTCACGAGGAGAGAATTTCATTAATCGAAAAAGGATTTTAAAATTTTATTGATTGATTTTCTTCTTTTATGTAAGTTTCAAACTTCTAACTTAACTTATTTTAAGAAGTGGTGGTTGTTGCTTATGCTAAAAGAAATATAGGATTCTGTCATTTTCTAGAAAAGAATTATTCTTATATTCGAAATATTTAATCATGTCATGTATTTAAACTCATCGCATTTGATATAAAGTATGTTTAGTTTTAATGGAAAGAATGGTGTAAGGAGTATTAAATTTAATTTTAAATTTATAGGTTAAAAAACATTTTGAATATGTTCAAAGTTATTGTAACTCTCATAAAAAGAGATGCAACATCCTCAAAATTGAAATAGATTATTAAGTATTTATAATATTATATTTCTTCTAAGATGTTTTTCCTATAAAAAAAATGTGTTTTTCCTATACAAAATTAGAAGATAAATTATTTTTTTATATTTAATTATAATAATACTGATTTTATCAATATTAATGGTAAAATCATTATTTTTGAGAACATAAATAAAGAACTTCATTGTTTGTAAATATCATTCATATTTTTAACAAGAAGAAGAATATAATTGATGAAATGAGAAGGATGACCATATTAATATGAATTCACCCCTCCTCTTTTAAATATTTCTCAATTTTATGAATGTAGATACTAGATGCCAACAAGGACGGGATAAAGGTGGCACCCTTGCTTAACAACAATAATACAATTAATGCCCATTGATTATTTATTATTAGATTTCATATTAAAATAATCTTTCTTAGATCCTAATCTCAATATTGGTGAGGAGGAATACCTATTTCGTCTATTCTTTTCCATAACTTTTCTACACATAGAGTTAAAGGTTTTTTTAAATTTTGAAGAAAATAACCAACGATCTATCCTCTTTTTTATCTTTAAAATCCCCAACTATCTATATCGATAAAAACTTGAATAATGCATATTATTGTCCTCAATTAATAAAGGTGTGCTTCTTACAAAAGTAAGACAAATTAAGTTTCTAAATAAATTCTAATCATAATAGTCCGATAATTGGTTGGACTATTTTGGTATTTGAAATTGAAAATAAAAACAATCAAAATTTCAACTCTTTTTAGAATCTTAACTTGATACCCTTGAATATTATTAACTTTCCCATTTGAAAATTGCTTACTTCTAGACATTATATCCTCAATTGAGAAAAACTCAATATAAAGATGAGTGGTATAGTAACATTTAAATACTTCAATGGAAACATAGAGTTTGTTAAAATGGGAGTTCCACTCATTTATATTATTGCTACATCATGTTTTATGTTTTTTACTAAGTATGTTAGCATAACAATTTTTAGGTTATATTTTTGATAAGTTAGGAAGACTCACTTGATTTTTTGGATTTGTAATATTTAAATTAATTGTTATATTTAATAGACTTGGTAAAAGTAGTTCTAATATATCTTCTTGCAAATTTGCATCATGGGTGATAGAAGGGTGTGAAAGATGTCATTTTCCTTTGATATGCAATTTTCTAGAATACTTTTGTATAAATAGAGATACATTTGAAATGAATTTTTTATATAGATTGCTGATTATTCCATTTTTATATCATAAATAAACAAATGATATAAATCTTTATAAAACTAAGAATATTTTTTATGATAAAAAATAACTCAATTACTTGTTTTTATGTATAGTAGGTTCTTTAAGGGACATATCTATATTTAAAGTTACCATGATGGGATATTATTAACAGTTTAACATGTTATCCTATTTTTATTAACATTGTCCACTTTGTTCAATAAAAAAATAAAAAAATAGAAGAATTGACATTATCAAAGACACTTCTACCTTACCTTGTTGCACGTGCTTCTCATAAGGTGAAAGATGGGCCACATATCTAACTTGCTACAAATGATAGGTTCATGGGAAGAGGTGGGAAGAGGTCATCCTTTATAAACTATTCTTGAAAGTATATATTCTTGATAATACATAAGTAGGAAATGATATTTCTTTAAATAAATGTTAGAACATTATAAATGTGTTTTTTAAGTAGATTTATTTTTGTTTTTAGTTATGTTTTATTTAATTAAAATTGCTTTCAAATGATGTTAAATTTTATATAAAATACTTAGTTATGTTAAGTATATAATATAGATAAAAGAGTATTTTTCATGATTATAAGAATAAGAATATCACATACTTTTGAATGAATAAAAGTATATATTGAATGTTTTCCAAATATATAAGTATAAACCACTAAAATGTAACCATAAGCAATTAAATTAAAACATATCCCAATTGTTTTTTCCATTTTACATGTTACCTTGCTTGGTTGTATTTGAAATATAACTAGTGTGCATTATAATCAAGTGAACTTTTAAGACTAATCAAAATAATTAAAAACATTAGTCACACATTTTAATAAAAACAACAAATTTAATATTAACAAAAATTATTAAAAATATTAATTATATGTTTAAGTTTTTTTTTTAATTATAAAAAAAAACAATTTTTTAAATAATAATATTAATTATAATAAAAACAACAAATTTAATATTAACAAAAATTATTAAAAACATTAATTATATGTTTAAGTTTGTTTACTAGTCATATTTTTTAAGTAACAATATTAATTATAATAAAAACAACAAATTTAATATTAACAAAAATTATTAAAAACATAATTATGTTTGAGTTTTTTTTGCTAGTCATAATTTTTTTTTAATGAATATATTAGTTCTAATACACGTATGTGGTAAAATCAAATAAGAAAACCGAAGGAAAGTACGGATGCAACTAAAAGACCAATGGTAATATATTAAAAAATAATTATTTATGATTAGATTTTAGTAATGTTTTTAATAATAAAACACGCTTTGAGTACTAATGTGTTTTGGTATTGACTTTGATTTAAGTTATGTATACTTTGGATAAGATTATATTTTGGTATATGTATTTTGTTTTATTAATATTATGGAAGATCAAATGAATTTGTATAAATAGTTTGATTGATTATATAGATTTATGTTCATTTTTATAAAATGGAAATAGAACTTATTTTTATAATTGAAAATGAAAATGCATTTAAAAAAGTATGAGTTAAATTAAAAGAATGAAATTTTAGTTAAATAGAAAATAACAATTTTATGTGCATCTACTTAATAAGAAAAAAAAAAAGATATAGGAAATTTCTTTTGAATTTTAAATGAAATAACTACTTAAACATGAAATGACAAATGTGTGGGTGAATAATATGACATTAGTAATTAAAATAATTAATAATTTTCATGATATGGATAAATGACATCTAACCTCAAAGGCCATATAAGAAAAAAAGATTCAACTTGAGAAATCATCTTTTTTCACCCTAAAGATGAATGAATGTGTTAATGTTCAAATTTTTATTTTTTGGTGAGTTAGTATTGAATTTGGTATTTCTGTTCTAAGACTTTTGCGATTATTGTTTTGTTCAGAGAGAGCTTTCGGATCCATCGCATAGGTTTTGTGTTCTTCGACGTTTCGGACCAAAAATGAAGGAAATGAGACTATAACACATCTATAAATACTCAAAAAGTTTTTGTAAGGAGCCGACTTGTCCATTCCTAATTTGGTCTTAGGAATGTGATAGGAAGCAAGAGTTGGGGACCTCAAATCTTTTGGAGGAGCCACATGATTTACATGCTAGTTTCTATACTCTTCTCAGATAATCCATTGTAGCTTTAGGGTCCATCAGAAAAAAGAGCACCCATTTGAGAGTTTGCAGGGTACTCTTTTTAAAATAACAATTGGAGCTTATACTTGGAGCGGTCTTAGAAATTAACAATCGTCACTGGAGTATTTTCCACAACCTTTTGTGAACATGCATGTATGTCTAAAATTTGTAGAGATATTTGCATTTATTTGGAAAATTGAGAATTTGTATTTAGGATTTAAATCTCTTAAAAAGTCCCATATACTTTTACATTTGTTTTATGAATTGAATTCACTATTTAGAAACCTTAACATATGTTTCATGGTCAACATAATCTTTGTAGAAACTTAATTTTCATTGAGTATCCAAGGAAAAATATGAAAGAAAATTCTGTAATTATTTCTTTATAAAATGTAGGTGACCTAGCCCCATAGAAGACTCAATCATAGTTTACTACTCATTACTCTTATAAAACCCATGGTCACAACCTTCTAGTTTCTTTCATGAAACCCATGACCGAGTCTTATAGGTGGAGATTTGATTTCTTAAGGAAAATGTCTTGAATTTTTTTGGTTGTTTTCTTCTACATTAAGAGAGAATAATTGGATATACTTTAGAGTGTTAGTAGCCTTACATAAACTATTTTTATAGTATTTTTTGATTGATTTGATTGTCTCAATTTGAATTTTAGAGAGTTTGTCTTCATGTCAAGTTAGTAGGCTGATTACCTTCCATTGTTGGAACTTTATCTTTCTAAACTACCAATAATTTAAAATTGAATTAATGGTTATACTCATCAAATCTCAAGAAGAAAAAGAAGAATTATTATGGTTGCATGCATAGAGAAATAACATTGAAAGGGGATTTTGTATGCATCAAAGCATTGATTGAAGTGTTTTCGTTGTTAACAATTATTAAGTGTGTTGTATAAATTTTGTTATTGAGCATCTCAAAATGAATGATTGACATAGTAGATAGGGTCATGATACACTGATAGAGGAGAAAATTATGTTATATTCGAAATTGTATTGTTATCTTGATTAAATGATTCTTGTTTCCCTATTGAGATTATTGTAATACTTACATAGAGGGTAGAAAAGGGCCATCAAATGATTAGTAGAGGCAAAGTCATTATGGGATGGCAATTCATATTATTTAGGTATGTGTTGAGTAGATTCAACAAAATGTTGGCATATTTTGTCAAGTATATTGTATTAAAATAGATTAATAATTATGAAACTGAATATAAATAATTGATGATTACATTGTAGATAGGATCACAGTACAATGATAGAGAATTGTGTTCATCATTATACAATGATAGAGAATTGTGTTCATCATTATATTGTTTATAATTAGAGGAAATTATGTTATATTCAAAGCTATATTTTTATCTTGATTAAATTATTCTTAGTTCCCTATTGAGAATATTGTAATACTTACATAGAGGGTATAAAAGGGGCATTGAATGACTAGTAGAGGCTAAGTCATTATGGGATGAAAATTCATATTATCTAGGTATGTGTTTAGTAGATTGAACTAAATGTTGGCATATTTTGTTGAATATATTGTATTCAAATAGATTAATGACTATGAAATGGAATATAAATAATTGATGATTACATTTTTTCATGCCTTTTTGAATGAGTCCAATGATTATATATATCTTTTGAAGTTGATTGTTACTTGTACACACACACACACACACACACACACACACACACACACACAC
>CBVK0101161523.1:0-40901 GCA_900067695.1 Picea abies | reverse complement strand
GGCAAATCTTACTAATCCTTCATATGTCAACTATAAATGTTTGGCGATATTTTTGTAAAAGTATTCAAATTTCTAAGTATTTTATATAGTTTTTATAAAATTTTGGCAATTTTTAAGGTAAAATAATTTTATCCTATAGAATTTGGGCGAATCATTTTTAAAATAGAAAATCTCGTTTTTGGAAAAACCATGGAAAATTAGCCCATGAGAAAAATTTAGCCCCTAAAATCATCCCTTCCAAGGAATATCATGCAACCATATTTTTTTAATGGATCCGACCCCTCCAACAATAGGTTCATGACATCCTCCAATAGGACTCTTCCAAGTACAAGCAAGACAACTTCTTCAACAAGGCAAGTGGCTCACAAAGGTTTAGATTTAGCAAAATCTTCCTCATATCACTCGGGAACTTGATGCAATGGGGACCATTTATTCCTAATGGGAGAGGATGGATCTATATGGACATCATCGGCCACCCACCTATTCTGTAGGCTCACAACATAGTTTTCCATCTTGGCTATTGTTTTCCATCCTGAACTTCTGGGGTCGTTTTGAGGCCCTAAACGACATGTTTTTGGAACATAAGCACCTAGTTGATAGCCATATGCTATGGAATAGGAAGTTTATAATGTGCACTTATCGACTATACCTTTCTGACGGGATACTGAGCATGCAAAATGAATATCGTATTCAAAATAAATGTCCCTGGGAAGTTGACGTACCAACTAACCACATCAGGGACCACAAACGTCTTCTCATTTCATCATCTGGGTTTAGGTTTTAGGATTTTTAGGATTTTTCTCATCGATGATTTATGTTAAAAATCATTTTTCAGCCTCATTGTAATCATCTTTTTGAAAATGCACATAGTCATCACATCTCTTCTTAGAGATAAGCTACCACCATTCTAGAGAGTCTATTTCACTCTGTGATTTCTTTTATAGTCTCTGCATATTTAATTCTTAATAGAAATTAAGTATTACTGTATCTCTATGTTTCTATACTACTTACGTTTTTCATTTTGTTCCCTTATAAATCTAGATCAATCCCTAAGACAGGGAAGTAGGCAAATCTTCTATAGTTTGTTGAAGCACCAAAGAGTTGCAGAGGGAAGTGAAAGGATGCAGAGAATGTGATGCAAGGTTGACAAAGGATTGAGGAAGAGTAGAGGAAGATCTATATTTAGCTGTTATGGAGTATGAATGGATTGCAAAGGGGAATCAATAGAGATTCTCACATGAAACATGAATCCTATAACTGAATAATGTCACTAATGGGCACAAAAAGTCAAGGAAATACTTCATCACGACTTCATGGACATGAGGGTAGAAATGTGATGATGGATGAAGAGTTTTCCACCAAATAAAATAAAGTAACTCATGAGATGAGTGATGGAAAATCATAGGAATTCCTAAAAAAAAATTGTTAGTCAGAAATTAGCCCTTTATTGTCTAAAAAGTATTTAGATTAAGGAAGCCACTTATGCTACCAGAGTGCACATTCAAATGATGGTGCATGTACAAAGAATTCAATGGGAAAAAAAATAAAGGCTATTAATTTATAATACCAATAAGGAATATAACATCCCATTGGGAGCAGATTGGCCCAAAGTGGATAAGGTTGGGATTCATAGGGAATTATTCAATAAAGTAAGGAAAAGTTTTCAAATAAAAATGAGAAATCCATGGATAGCAAAAGATATTATAAAATATGACATAAAAGAAACATTTCAGGATGTCGAAATGCCAATCAATGAGAATGGTATTTCAAGATCATTTTGGTCATGGAAATGGGGAATGGTTAATTAGATTGCAATGTTAATATTCATTTTGAGTACTTCATGTTACAACACTATGAACATTGACAATTTTTTCCAAAATATTTTGGGATAGGATTCTCTGCCTGAAGGAAGCAGTTGTGATATGGCAACACTAGTGGATCTACTCACAAGAAATATAGAATGGCCAAGTGGATATGAACTAGAATATTCAGAATAGGGGCTAGTGGTGCACAATAGAGAAGACTGGAAGTGCACAGGGCAGTGAGATTCTACAAGAACTCAATGACAATGATATAAAACAATGAAAAATAAATAATTAATTAAATATGAAGTAAATATGCATTATAGTGCATAAAGTAAATGATGCATGATGCAAACAATACATCTAGAATGCATATGCATGAGATATGCGTGATGAGAATTAATTTTATTTTTCATATTGATGTGCATTTTTGCATGTGGACATGCCTGATCATGTTTGTGGCATGATTGTAAGCTAAGAGTAGTCTATCATTATATATGAAATAACGATGCTATGATATTTAAATAAAACTAATGATAGATTGTGTGTCCATGGAAATTTTTTATAGCATGGTTGAAAATGATGTTGATACCACTACTTATGGTAGCCATCCATATGAATAAAAACAAGGATGGCGGGAATGTTGATCAAGAGGTTGGTGCATGGATCCTATGAGCTTCTACAAAATATCAATTGATTAGTTAGCATCAAGTAATGAATAACATCCATGCATATATGCATTTGGATTTCTTATGATGAATAAATGTTGAATGGAATTGAGGTAAGAGTTCCCTCAGTTAAATCCTCAATATTTGAATTGATGTAAAGGAAGGAGGTCTTGAGTATGAAAATATTATATACTTCTTGAATGCATTTATGAGAAATTTAATTGCATATTATGTTATATTGGTTATGAGATCATAACTAAGCCAAGTCAGAAGATATATTCCTACTATAACAATGAATGATAATATAGATAACCATGTGTGAGGCCATGTTGTGGTTCGATATGGACATATTTTAGTGCATAATAGTTTTTCCTGTATAACTGATGTTTGTATTGCAACCATTTTGCCAACACTGAAGAGAACTAAAGGATTATGTTCCTAGTGTTTTGTATGGGTTGAATAGGAAGTAATTCAAAATATTTAACAAGTAAATGGGGAAGAGTTTGGATGACGTGTTGAGCTGTGGACTGTACCTTCCAACTCACCATGGTGGAATACATGACATTGATATGTGTTATTCAAAACAAAAATTAAAGGATGCATTTTATAAATATGGCCATGGGTATTGGTGCATCGATTTGTTGGTTTATTTTTTATTGCATTATGAAAAGCTTGGTATGATAGATAATGTGTGTGCAATGAATGATACTTTCATTCCATTTAATGTGAATAATATTTGTAAGTGATTTATTTTTTTTGAGTAATATAATTATGAAGTTAGTTCATTATCCAGAAAGATCTTTTAAATGACAATGGTTGAGTTATCTTGCATGTGTTAATTTACCATTTAGGAAACTAATGAAAGAGGAAACAGGTAATCCATATAAACATGTACAGACCTGAAATAAATCATAAGGATCAACAAACCATAACACAAATGTGATAACAAAGTTCGAAAATCTCACAAACGTATTCGGTCCTTTGTCTTAGTGGGTGAGGCTTTCTTATTTCTGTTATAATATTTAAATGTACATCATGAAAGTGCCAATGAATTACAACAATGATCTGGTCTTGTTCTACTAGATCTCAAAAACCCATCAAAACTGATGACACCTAAATCAAATGAATAAAGCTCCCAGAAATGGTCTGCAATAGTGTGCTCCTCAATAGCATCCCTACATAAAAATAGCTTTCCCTCTACATTTCAACAACATTTCTCTACTCTGAATGTCCTCCATGGCTTCAAGAATCCCTGGTTTATATATATCTGAAGTTGGTAACCATATCCCAACTTCCCCCCAAGATCTAGCCTCAAAAAGGGCCCAAGATCCCTAAAAAATGGATCAAATCCCTTGAATCAGGTTGAAAATCCATTTAAAAAATCATAAGATAAGGTTAAAACCCACTTAATAGCACATAAAAGGGTGCAACCCCCTTTATTAGGGCTCCTAATCACCTGGGCGCCTCCATGTGGCCAAGCGCTAAGATTGTGCGTTGGGGCCCTACCCGTTGTCTCCTGGTCATAAGGTGGTGGCCATGCGGTCACGTCCCTTTACCTCCATGTGCTCAGGCTGGGTTAATCCCTTGATGAACTAGCACATGGTTAAGCCCCCTTGTTGGCGGGCTAGCCTGACTGACCGAGGCTAACCCCTACTTCCAAGCCAAAACTTAAATGCAGGGTCCAGGTCATATGGAGTTCAATAGAACTGGGGCCGATGTATATCCCCATGCAAATGGGCTACAATTATCCATGTGTGCCATGGTAAGGAGAGTGGTCATATGTTCAGGTCATATGTATATGTGTCAGGGGCTGGGGCTAGGCCCCAACCCTTTCTCCGCCACACATTACCACATATGCAAAATTAAATATAAGTTTGATGCTAGACATAACAAGTAACATATGGGGGTGGGTTGGCTAGCCCGGCCTTACCAAAGCTCTCCCCCCTTGCTCGAAGGTCGTGGGTTCAAACCTCGTTGAGTACAAAATTTTTGGCAATAACCAAATATATGGGTGCCACATGGTTGTCCATGACTAGGACACGTGGCACCTTTACATGAACCCAAGTAAATTCCATGTGTCAAGATCCGATTGGACCACTTGTCTGCCCAGTAAACACATCTTCCCAATCAACACACTTTTCCAGTCACTGTCTACCATGTGTCTTCCATTGTATCTACCATGTGTCATACGATCCTGCTACTGTACCTGACACATGTCATACGACCCTACCACATCCGTCATACGAACATGCCACATGTCACCCTTGCAATGGTAACATGTGTCACACTATGATTGTTCCATCTATACCTATCGACATCAACATCCATGTACACTACCACATCAGTTATACGATCATACAATGTGTACAGTGAGCTGCCATGTGGCACTATACGGACTATACAATCATCATTTTTTGCCTGTTTGGTCAAATGAACAGATCGTGATATATGGAGCATGCGATGTATGTTTTATCCCATTCAAGTTGTGTTGGGTTCGCAACATTGAGGTTTAAGCACACGTCTGTTTTGAAGAGATTCTGATCACTTTTATTTTTTGGCCTTTCTGAGCCCCATCTAGCTCCTGGATCCAATTCTGGATCACACCTCCCCAGTAAATACCTTTTGGTCCTCCAAAATGTTACAAAAATGGACCTTGTTGGTTACATACTCATAAGGAGAAAAAAAAAAAACTATGTTGTACAAAAATGATGTTATAACAGGTCATCATTTCAACATGTGTGATTACATTAATGGAAGAAAAATACAATGAAGATGTGACATCCACTTATGGAAAAACCAAGTGGATGTTTTATTTACTTCACGGTGTTCCTATTTATTCATTAGTAATTCCTTTTCCTTCGTGAGTACATGCACAATCCTTTTTTCCTTCTTTCAACGAAGCTCCAGATTAAGCTTCCACCAGTTATCCTTTTGATGTCCACCCCTGTTGCAATAAGTGCAGTGAGTTTTTGGCATCTAGACTTGTTTTCCATTCTCTTTATTCCCTTGTGGAGTTGAGTCTTTATGTTGTGTCTCCTTCTTGGTTGAAATAGATTTCCTGTACAAAGTTTGTCTCTTCCAACACTTGGAAACACAATGCTTGGGTGAATGAGAAAAAGTACATGGATACATATTCCACAAGTTTCAGATTACATGATTATGTCTTTTATAATCAAAAAGAGATTTGGAGAAATCATGACCATTATACCTCCCTTGCTGATCTTCACTTTGCTTTGGAGATGACTTTCATTCACTATCACAATCATGGAGTGATATGCCATAACCTTTTGTGAAGTGTTCCTGCAATGACTTAAGATAACCATTTGAAGCATCACTTGCTTCCAATGTTTTGGAACCCATCTTGGAGAATGCTCCAAACTCTTCTTCGCCATATCCCAATTCTAAATAACAAAGTCTTTCCACAACCTCTATGGGATTAGTGATACCTTGGCCCTCAATTCCAAGGCCCTTTCCTTCATAACCCATCCTAGTTGGCAATTTCAAACCTATACATCTTGTATGTTTTTCAAATGCATCAAAAACATCTTGATGGGAACAATGCGAAATTGTTGAATGACCTCCACTGCATACCTCAGAGATGTTTTTTGAAACAGATGTAGAAGACAATTCCTTGAATTCTTCTTTGCCTTTGTTGTTCTTTGAATATTTCACTTGAGCCAATCTCTTTTGTTCCAAGTAGTCTTTATACAATACTTTCACCATATCGGACATGGCAAAGAGAGTAGCTCTCATATCTTTCTCATCTTGAGAAAGTCCCTCTTTAGATGCCATTCTATTAACTAAGCTGAGATTTTTCTTGGTAAACATGAAAACTCAAATTCCAAACCGTCAACTAGCTTTGATACCACTTGATCTAGAAAGATCTTTTAAACGACAGTGGTTGAGTTATCTTGCATGTGTTAATTTACCATTTAGGAAACTAATGAAACAGGAAGAATGAAAGAGGAAACAAGTAAGGCATATAAACATGTACAGATCTTAAATAAATCCCGAGGATCAACAAACCATAACACCAATGTGATAACAGAGTTCTATAATCTCACCTACGTCTCCAGGCCTTTGTCTCAATGGGTGAGGCTTTCTTATTTATGTTTGAATATTTAAATGTACATCATGAAAGTGTTAATGGAATACAACAGTGAGTTGGTCTTGTTCTACCAAATCTCAAGAACTCATCAAAACTGACCACACCCAAATCGGATGAACGAAGCTCCCATAATTGGCCCACAAAGGTGCGCTCCTCAATAGCTTCCCTTCATAAAAATGGTTTTTCCTCTACATTTCAACATCATTTCTATGCTCTAAATTTCCTCCATGGATTCAAGAAGCCTTGGTTTATATAGATCTGAAGTTGGTAACCGTCTCCCAACTTCCCCCAAGATCTGGCCTCATAAAGGGCCCAAGATCCCTAAAAAATGGATCAAGTTCCCTCAATTGGGATGAAAATCCATTTAAAAAATCATATGATAAGGTTAAAAACCCACTTAATAGAGCATAACAGGGTGCAACCCCTTTTCTTAGGGCTTCTGGTCACTTGGGCACCTCCATGTGGCCAAGCGCTGAGATTGTGCGTTGGTACCCTACCCGTTCGCTCCTGGTCATAAGGTGGTGGCCATGTGGTCGCATCCCTTTACCTCCACACGCTCAGACTGGTTTAAGCCCCCAACAAACTAGCCCATGGTTAGGATCCCTGGTCAGTGGGCTAGCTTGATCGACCAGGGCTAACCCCTACTTCCACACCAAAACTTAAATGCGGGGTTCGGGTTGTATGGCGTTCAATAGAACCGAGGCTGATGTATATCCCCATGCGCCATGGTAAGGAAAGTGGTCATATGTTCTGGTCATATGTATATGTGTCGGGGGCTGGGGTTAGGCCCCAACCCTTTCTCCGCCCCACATTACCACATATGCGAACTTAAATATAAGTTTAATGTTATACATAACAAGTAACATATGCAGAATGGCTGGCTAGACCGACCTTGCCAAATCTCTCCGCCCTTTCTCAGAGGTCGCGATTTCAAACCTCGTTGAGTCCAAAATTTTTGGTAGTAACCAAATAGATGGGTGCCACATGGCTGCCCATGACTTGGGCATGTGGCACCTTTACATGCACCCAAGTAAACACCACGTGTCAAGATACGATTGGATCACTTATCTTCCCAACCAACACATCTACCTAGTCAACGCACTTTTCTAGTCAATGTCTGCCATTGTACCTATCACGTGTCATACAACCCTATCGCTGTACTTGCCACGTATCGTATGGCCCTGCCACATTTATTGTATGGGAGTGCCACATGTCACCCTTGTAGTGGTGACATGTGTCACACTCTGATTGGTCCACTTGTACCTATCCACGTAAGCATCCACATACCCTTGCATGTCAGTAGTATGTCTGTACGGTCTGTAGAGTCAGCTACCATGTGGCACTATGTGGACTATACAATCATCATTTTTTGGCATGTTTGGTCAAATGAACAGATCACGATATCTAGAGCATACAATGTCTGTTTGAGCCTGTTCAAGTAGCATTGAGTTCGTAACGTCGAGGCCTACACACACATTCATTTTGAAGAGATCTTGAGAACTTTGATTTTTAGGCCTTTCTGAGTCCCATCTGGCTCCTGGATCCAATTCTGGATCACTTCATGGGATGATTTCATATGTTGCAATGAGATAATAATGTACATGAATATTTACAATTATTTGGTTGAATAAATATTGAAAAGAATTGCATGAAAAATGGTCTCGAATATGGAAATAGTGTAAGTCCATAAGGAAGACCGATTCCTATTGTTGCAAGAAACAAATGTCCCGAGAAGAAATCTCCTGCTTGGGAAACTTAGTTTCCTATATATAAAATAAATTTGACAAATAAAAATTGATAATTGTTATGTTGATATCTTGTGATAATTGTATATGTGTGATACAAATGATATAATGGCTATTAAATCTTAAAATCTTGGGAAGAGGGATACTATTAGGACACTAGAACCTTATGATTTCCACAAGTCATAGATTGGCAGTGGGATTCTGGCAGTAAGTTGATGCTCTCCTTGCATGTGAAAGACTTGGCAGGATGGAGAGTATAGAAAGGAAGAGGAAAATTAATAATTCATATAGCATGGTGGTTGGAATCATGTGGTCGTGTCAAAGAAGAACAATGAGCTAAATTATTTCCTTTGGTAGCTTTGTGAAGCACAATATAGCGATACAAATGAGTATTGGTTTATGATGGAAAAATAATTTTGAATAAATATTTATATTTTGGAATTGAAAACTCCTATGAATAAGATAATGGTTATATGATAATGGATATAATGGGTATATTTTCTTAGTGACTGGCATAGGAACAACCAAAGAATGAAGACATGAACCAAAAAATATTTTTCGATAGCTATAAGAACAAGGTTGTCACACTTGAAGAGTGAAATCACATGTGAGTTTCATTGTAACATCAAGTTAATATTATTGTTTCACTGATAGTTTTCCTAGCACTGAGTCCTTTGAGATCCCAGTAGTGAGATTCTCAAATACATATACCAAAGAGACCCTGATAAATGAATGTTGCAACCCGATGGGTTGAGGACATTGAAGGGGGCACATTCCTTGGGTCATCCCTAATGAAAGAATGATATAGCTCGATGCACTCGCAACGGTAAAGGGGGTAAATTCATTGGGTTGAGAAAGTGTGTGGAAGAGAGCTCATGGAAATCAAGATAGATGTAGAAAAATAACAGTGCTTTATGTAAATGTTTTTGGGCCGAAGTGCCTATGTATATATATGTTTTGGGCTGGGGTGCCTCTCTATTGATTAAAGGCCAAAGATCTTAGTCTTATAATATCTATGAACACCTATAGGGTGTTGTGCACTAAGGACAATGCAAAAGTAAGGGGGAGGGGAATGTAACATCCCCAATTTTAATCCCAACAAACTATGATGTTATTGTATAAATGTGATTTAGACTGGTGAGTTGATGTGCATAGAAAGCAATTTTTACTTGCAGATTTTGGGTAGCAATAGAGGAGATGAGTGCTGGGAAGAGCACCAAATACATTGTGCTTGAAGGAGGTCATGGTTTGGCTGTGTTTTTTGTCGAGAAAAATGCATGTGTGCCTGTAAAATGGGATGTAATCCTATAGAGTGTTTTCTCATTGAAGAAATGGATCAAGAGCCTTGTGAAGGTTGTTGTGAGAACTCCCGCATTAGTTGGATGTTCCTGGTCAAATCGATGCACTAGAAACCTGCAGGGAAGTGGGAAGGCCTGAGGGACTATGTGCACTGAAGGGAGACCCCATTCCTTGGGTTGTGTAGGTTGTCAGGATCATATTGGAACCTGAGTTTTGGAATTCTTGTGTGTGGAGAGTGGATAACTCGAAGGGATAGATCTCCTCATGGAATCATAGCCTCAACTCATGGGTGGCTTGTTGTTGAGAGAAAATGAATAGTAGTTCCTATGGCTGGGAGTTTCATCCTTCGTATGCAACCAATTAGTTAATTATTAACAAATAAGTTCTCTCTTATGTTTTCATATTTATTCCATTGTGAAAATGGTTTATATGAATGTTGTATGTTTGTTTTGTGCTTACTGGATACATTCACATTTTTAATATATTTTGTTAAATGCATTTAGAACTATGGTATTAGTTAAATAGTTAAGTTTGTGTGTGATTTGTGGCTCATAATTTACAGAAAATTATTAAGTAGAAAACTTATTTTAAATGTGTTTTGTGCTCGTAATGTTCCTAAATTGGATTATTGGATTGGGTTACGTTACAGTCCACATGTAGCCATAAAAGTTGGTTAGGAACAAAGCCAAATTATTATTGGTAACTTGGTTAAAACCCATAGGATTCATGTAGCAATGAACAACCACCAAGTTGAGCATCCATTAATAATGTTGAAGATGATAAGTAAGAATAATACTATATGTTTTTATTTCATATAATGCATTATCTAGATGTTAGGATGATGACAAGTAATGAAGAGAATTTTAGATGTGGGATGATGACATGTAATGAAGAGAATTTTAAATAGCTTGCTATGGCTTAAGATGTTAAACAAGGGGTAGAGCATTTAATCAAAAGTTGTGAAGTCAATTTTTCGGTATATGTTACCCAAGTGTCTTTGTACACGGACTTTGGGGTCCTATGATATGATCATAAGTATGTACTGGTTAGAAGCCCATGAGGTAGTGTTAGTGTTAGATTGTAAGGAGAAAATACTCTAATTTATAAATGGCTCGAGACACAAAAGAATTTTAAGCTAATAGAAAAGTGTCTTTGAGATTTATTTTTATGATGGAAATTAAGAAAAGTTTTGTTGCAAATTGTATATTGTAACAATTATGAACATGAAAGATGATATAATAAACATTGCCCAACATCCATCCTATATTATAAGATTTTTTTTTTATGTATTTTCAAAAGAAATAGCTAAACTACCACCTAAGTGGGAATTGGAGAATTTTTTTTCAAAAAAGTTACATAAAATACCACCTAATTGGGAGTTGGAGTTCATGATTGAATTGTCTAGGAATTGAACATATCTCAAAAACTCCTTATATCATAAGGACACTAGAATTGTGAGAGTTGTAGACGTCCTTACCAGTACCGGGATTGAGTGGCGAGTTTGAACCAGAGTTCACGGATTCCGACACTCAGAGGGCTAACTGTGGGCGTTTGGTGATAATATCAGTTGCGCGATCGAACGGATCCGATTTGATGGGCCCGTATCCGATTTGCTCTCATTTGAGGAGCGTTCAATCGAGATTGATGCGGGATTGCCGCTTCTTTAATCGAGATTTAATCCCGCAATTAATGTTATCACTAAACAACCACAATTAACTAAATTCGACTCTGAGAAAGTTCTGGATCGAGCGCAAGGACCGTAATGGTTGATGCATGGAATGGACAGGTTCGATCAGCCGCAATGCGAGTAGCGTGTTGTTCGAGGAACGAGTATCTTCAGATTTGCTAGCACTTATGCAGTTGTTCCGGCTGAATCGCTCTATTGCAAGGATCCTGTTATCAAGTTTAACACCACCCTCCGTACTCATGAATTATTATACGCTCTGTTTTCTCGTGTCAGCTTCCACAACTTATTTCTGTCTATTGCTGTAGCAGATGATCGGCAGCAGATTTGCTATCGATTATTTGTTTTGTTTCTGTTTGTATTGTTTGTTATATGTTAATGAGTTTAGTTTGGATGGTTGGGTAGTATGATTGTTATTTTTCAGATTATTAGTGGACTGTTTTGTTTTGTTTGTGTTTGTCGTTTTTATTATATGTTAATGAGTTTAGTTTGGATGGTTGGGTAGCATGATTGTTAGCTTTTGGATGATCGATGGGTGTTTTGTTTTGTTTTGTTTGTGTTTGTAGTTTTTTCTATATACTAATGAGTTTAGTTTGGATGGTTGGGTAGCATGATTGTAATGTTTCTCATTTGAGTTTAATTTTAGAAGTAATATGTTGGTTGGTTGTGATAAAGTAAATCATCAAATATGGACAGATTTTCTAGCTCCTAAGTTGATCAAATCAACTAAAAAATAGAATTAGTTAAGTGCACATTAATTTAATTATAAGTGTTGGAGAGATACTATCATCTATGTAAGTTAGTAGAGGCAAAGTGGGATGAGTGTGAGATGATTGTAAGCCGACTAAAAAATAGAGTTGGTTAGGTGCAAATTAATTGTAAATGTTGGAGAGATGCTATTATCTATGTAAATTCATAGAGACAAAGTGTGATAAGTGTGAGATGGTTGTAAGAAGAGTTTAGTTGTTGTAATTCTCTTTTAAACAAAAACAATTATCATTTACTAATAAATAAGTTTTACTACATAAATAAATGATTGTGTTTATGTATGTGAATAATGTTATTGTTTTATTTTCCATAAAAATCTTGTTGTGTTTATGTTTTCATTCTCTAATCAATTATTTCTATAGACATAAATAAATTGAGCTTATTGGATAAGGTAATTGTTATATCTCTCATTTAAGCTTAATTTTAAAAATACCATGTTGACTAGTAAAGATAATGTTAAAAGGGTATACATACTTTGAATAGCGATACACTCAAGTGTGATAGTTTTGATTCCACCTAATCCAAATCCTAATAAATCTTCATAATTAAAATAAATAAATTATTATTAAAATTTATATATTTATTAGTATATTTTTCACGCACTAAAAGTAAATTTAGTGAAATAATTTTATTTTAATTTTAATTATTTTAATTTTTATTAAATTTGTTTATATGGGTTTATTAAATTTAGACATAAAACTATGAATATTTTTATTTTTATTTTAAGAGTTTTTATAGTTAATTTTTTTATTATATTGATTATAAATTTTTTTCGAGAGGGTCCCTTCTTTTTGGAGAAATACACTATTATTTTTAATTCCTTGGTGCTCTATGCTTGTTATTCAAGACAAATTTGGGTTTTTTTTTAGAGTTCACTTTTTACATTGATGGCATATCACAGTTAGGGAGAATAATTGGGATATTTTAGATAATTATATAAAAAATATATTTTAAGAGAGATATAGTTGAAATATTAACAGTTTGTGTTGATATTGATTTTAGTAAGAAACTTTCAACAAAATGATTTTCAAATGGAAAACTTTTAGATGTACTTAAGCTTTGAATTATCAGAATTCAATATTTTGGTGTCAAATTTGTCATTTTTTAGGAAATTTGGGAAAGTGGGAGACTCTTTATAATTCCTAGTTTCTCATAATTTGATCCAAGTTCTATGTCCATTACTGACATGCCAATTGGGGTTTTCCAGTTGGGGTTTGTTCATCTTCCATATTTTCCCTTACATTTATGGCATATCTCAATTATGGAGGATATTGAAAATACTTTGGGAAATTACATAAAAGCATATTTTGAGAGAAACATAATTAGAATATGCATATCAATGCATATATGCGAAACTTAGCATTCACATGGATCTCAAGAAGGATATTTTGGACAAAACTATTTTCAAATGGAAAAAATTTAGATAGGCTCTGTAATGACCCTGCTCAAATAGATGTATAGAGATTATTAATTATAATTAATTTGATAATCTGTCTTTCCTAATATGTTAGTTAAACATTAATTATTTCTTAATAATATTAACTAATTAATTATTATTAATTATCTGTCAATGATTAATTAATTATTAATTGACTCATTAATTATTTGAGTAAAGAATTAAAGGGGTTAATAATTTAATTTATTAAAGACTTATGTATATGGGGGGAAGAAACATTAAATATAGGGATAAGATATTAATGAAGGGGATAAGATATTAAATATAGGGATAAGATATTAATGAAAGGGGAGAAGAGTCGGTGGAGGATGATTCTTTTGGAAGTAGGAAGCATTTTGAGGAGAGGATATATTTTTGTGGGAGATTTTCTGTGGAGATCTCTACTGTGAGGAGTTTGGTTTTGGGGGTTTTGGGTGAATCAGAAGTAGGGGGCACCGGATTGCTGGGGGTTTTGGGCAGGGGGGCCACTGGGGATTTTAGGCACGGGGGCCAGGATATCCTTATGGTATCCTGGAGCTAGGGAGCCGCACAGGATACTCCTAACTGGCAGGGAGGAAAACTCGGTTTTGGGCAATGTTTGACACAGTTTCAACTTCAGCATTGGACCAACGGAGCAACGAGATTTAGCATCAGAAGTAGGTATTTTTATTTATGAATTGTCGAGTTATTTTCATGCTGTAGATAAATTTTAATCTCTGCTGAATATTTTGCTTATATGTTGGTGAATGAATTATTTATGCAAATTGAAAGGAATTATATGTTTAATTGTACATAATTATGAAAAAAAATAATTTAGGTTATTACACATGGTATCAGAGCTGTAGTTCACAATCTAGAGCCTTAAGGGCCCTGTACCTACCCAGAAATTTAAACAACCGTGAAACCCTTTAACCAGGTATAAATCTGAGCTCTAACTCCACCTAACCTGCAAGACAAGCACACAATTATTATTATTATTATTATTATTATTATTATTATTATTATTATATATGCACTTTAAAAAAATGAAAATAATATAATATTATACATATTGTGAGTGTTAAATGAATTTTAACACTAGTTCAAATAAATAAACAAATAATAAAAACCAAAATATATACATATATGCTGATTCTACCAGGAACTTGTAAACAACTATATAAACAACTATATAAATAAATATATATAAAAGATATGTATTTAAACAATAAATAATAATAAAATAATAATAATAATAAAACAAATTTTTTTTATGTGAATAATAAAACAAAAGAGCTACAAGGGAGGAGCCACCAACCTTTAGATCGTAGAGCCACGCTTCATTAATCCGAGACCAGGTGTACAAAGCACCAAATCTCGACATGATTCCCAAGCACCGAGCGCCATGCCATGAGGAGGGAGGCCGACTAGTATATACAAAGACATGGAAAAGAAATTTAAACAGAGATAGGCATATTTATATACAAAGATATGGAAAAATTAAACAGAGATAGGCATATTTATATACGGAGATATGAAAAAAAAAATTAAACAGAGATAGGCATATTTATATACATAGATAAGGAAAAATTACTGGCCGAGGGGCAATCTACAAGTCTTCTAGTAGTCCAACACCGGCCATCAAACACAACATGTGTTAGCCATGCATTACAACACACAAATCAAAGCCTAATGCCCAAGATGTCGAGGAGGAGGAGCCGCACGTTGCACAAAGGAAACATTTTTTTTTTATTATTAATAAACAAAATAAACCAAAAAGAAAAAACCTAGCGCATGCAAAGCTCTGGCCAACCAAACAAAACTATTTTTTAGACACAAAATTGTTTTTTTTTTATCCAAGATATCCATTTTTGCTCATCCATGGTTTCAGACTCAACAAACTTTACATCTACCACCCTGAATATTCCTTCTGTGAGTGTTCCAGTTTTATCAAACACTATCGCCTTAATCTTCCCCAAGGCTTCTAGATGTCTCCCACCTTTGATAAGGAGGCATGTTTTAGTAGCATAGGCTAACCCATAAGCTGTGGCCACTGGAGTTGAGATAACCAACGCACATGGGAAAGTAGTCACCAGAACAACTAAGGCTTTGTAAACCCATTTGCGAAATCCAAGCAAGCAGTCGATCAAAGGTGCCAATGTCATCGCTAAAGTTGCCAATACAATAACTGGAGTGTAATATTTTGCAAATTTTTGAACAAACTCTTCGGTGGAGGAGTGTTGACTCTGTGCTTCCTCCACAAGATTCACCATCCTTGCCGTTGTAGATTCTTTTGCCAGAGCCACAGTCTTGACGCTTAAATAACCTATCAGATTCATGGTACCGGCCCATATGTTCGCTCCCACTTCTTTTTGAACCGGTAAGGACTCTCCTGTTAAGCTACTTTCATCTACTGAACTGCTTCTAGACATGACAATACCATCTAGAGGTACCACCTCGCTTGCTTTGACAGACAACACTGTGTCGATGGCCACATCCTTCACAAATATTTTCTCTCCACTTTCTGCAATAACTAAAGTACCAATAAGTTATTTAACACCGAATTTGCCTGAAACCCTAATGGAAAACCCCAATGTTTTTCCATTTCCTGTGAAGAATAAGAATTCCACCATTGAGGTCAAGATAAGTTATCAAAATCCAGAGTACTTGGATGGCATTAAGCTATATGACCCATCTACTATACTTAGTTGAGTCCTTCCTAGCTTTGTCACGTTTTGATGATGCAAGGCTCATCATTTTGTATGGCTTCATAAGAACTTGCACACATAAGTTCCATTAGAGTCCACATTCCGCCTAATATATCAAGAAATTTCCTCTGCTCGAAATAAAACCCTCTTACCACACATCGGTTCCATTAGAGTCCAAGCCACGAGACGCACTCAACATCATACAACATACAAGCCAATGACCAATGCCAGAAACCAAACACTTGACAAAAGAGGAGGAGAAGCCATGAGGGAAGGCCATGGCGATCGACCGCGTAACCAGAAACCTCGCAAGATGAAATAATGAGGAAAAGAGGAATTAGGGTTAAGGAATAGTTTAGGGTTTAGGTATGAAGAGCTGGAGGGAATGAGGGCGACACGTGGGCTTCATGCGTGCCCGCCCTTTAGATATTTAAAAAGAAATTTGTTTTTAAATTATTTACGTAAATTATATTTTCTTTTATTTTAGTTAGATTTTATTTTCTTATTTATTTATTATTGATTATCGTAAAATATTATATATGTTATTTGTTAAATTGTTTATTTATATATGTTAAAAAAAAAAATTAGGTTAATTTAGTTTGAATTAATTTAAAGTTAATTCAAGTTAATTTAGTATAAAAAATAATATTTAAAGATAATTAAGTAACTTCAAAATTATTAGTGTAATTAATTATCTTTAAAAAAAAAATAATAATAATTAAATTAGTTGTGTATTTAGTGTAAAGTTAAACTACATTAAAGTTAATTAAAATGTTAGAGGGTCCATGGGTTTTGAACCCAAGACCACCCACCAAGCAAAGCACCTTAAGAAGAGCACTAACACCAACGTGCCACACATATCACTTTTAAAAAATAAATTCACATATAAATAATTTAATTATCAATAGTATCAAAGTACTACCCTGACGAATAATCTTCAATTATCCAAGCGTCAAGCTCACAAGACCTTACACACAACTCATCGAGCCAATCGCCGAGCCCTTCCATTCCATTCCACCAGTCAAAGTCAAACACTATGCTTCAATGTATCGCCTCAGGCTCACTACATCATACGACCACAAGTCAAGAAGTAATACATAACCACAGCACACAAGCACTAAGTTTCAATGCCAAAAGCCATTCTACAATCCTTAAAGACTCGCATTTGTAGCCACCAAGACACGCAATTCAACGCATATGTACAATGCGCCAAGGAAAGTTCATGAGTCAAGCATCGAAGGATAATTAGTTGCAAGAGAAAAGTTTAAAGGACTTAGACTAGGACAAGCGGGAAGGAGGCGTCATACACACTAGGAGAGTAAGCTAGAGGAATTGGCGAGTATGGTGCAAGGATAGCATAGCTACCGGGCAAGGGAGTCAATAGTTTTCTTAGGCGAAGAAATCAATCTTAGACGCTTAATCCTAACCCATCCAATCCCCTAAAGAGAGTAATGCCTGTTTACAAACATGTAAAGAAAAACTTACGCCTAACCCTGTTTCTAGTTTAAGTAGCGCCAATTTGAAACGTCCTTGAACTCACCCTAACAACTTTGGTTGATGCAGGTTAAATCATACAAGATGGTTAGGACTCGAGGGAATCAAGGCAGGGGAGCATCATCGCAGGCACCTCCAACACTGCCAACACCGCCACCACCATCTCCCGAACTAGCTCTCATACTGCACTCGTTGGAGGCCATAAATGAAACTTTAAAGGGGTGACAACCAGCAGGGACTGAGGTGGATCCCCCACCATCTGGAACAGGTAATCCAGAAGCATCAAGGGATTCAGGGGGAGGACCTCCACTCGAGGACATCACTTGAGAATTGAAAATGATCAAACATCCGGAGTTTGCCGAGGGTCACGCCAGTGAACGCGTAGAAGCATGGTTGGAAGGCATGAAAAGGTGTTTTGCCTTAAGGAACTATGCATCCAACTCAAAAGAGAAGATAGCGATTTTTTAGTTAAGAGACAACACCTTGAATTGGTGGGGCAACCTAGAAAGACAACTGCATCTTACCCCAGACACTGTATCTTAGGAACGTTTCGAGGAGAGGTTCCGAAGGAAATATCTACCAGTGTACTATGAGGAACAATAGGTAGGGGCATTTCATGCCTTAGTACAGGGAAACAAAACTATAGAAGAATATGAGATCAGATTTATGGAATTGGTCAAATATGTTTTTTATATGGATAATGACCAAGGATAGGTAGAGCACTTCATCTATGGATTGAACCCTAAGATAAGAGCTATGGTGCGGATGTGGAAACCGTCTTCAGTAGCAGAAGCTGTTGAAAATGCGTGTTATGCAGAGGAACACATGAACTTAACCAAAGGTATGAGACCAACCTTTCTGCATTGTCCTAGATTCGTGGGAAAGACCCCTAGGACATTTCCTAGGGGAGGGGACTCAAGGCCACCTCCATATGGTAACAGAGTTGCACCAAGGATAGTAACCACAGGGATTTCAATGGCAGCGAGTGCAGCATCTCGTTCATCACCAACAACACAGACAGGTCCACAACCATCTCAGGGAACAACTAGTAGGGGCAGGCATTCTAGGGGAAGGAACTCATTTCAAAGACAGTCACATAACAATACGCAGGTTCAATCTAGTGTTACCTGTTGGGGGTGTGGAGGACCCCATTACCAGCGTGACTTCCCAGAGTTACAATCAGGGTTCGTGCATAGATAAGGAAAGGCACCGATGGGAAGAGCAAGTAACAACCACCAGATTTACGCAACGGTTAATAATCATCAGGCCGAACATCAATCCACGGTGGTGGAGTCATCAAGTACGCTAAATCATATCAACGTTAAGATTTTATTTGATTCTGGTGCTATAGATAGTTTCATTTCACCTTCTTCATTAGAAAAGAGTGGGTTGGTAGCCTACGGGCATGATGACTTTAAAAAAGTCGAGATGGCTTTGGGGGAAAAGCAAGCGGTAGGACCTAGTGTTGATAATTGTATAGTAAAACTAGGAGTGTGTACTACCAAGTTGAAAGTATACGTCACTGCTCTCGGGGCGTACAACCTAATCATTGGAATGGATTGGTTAGAAGCTCATCAATCTTTGGTAGATTGTTTCACAAAAAGGGTGCTCTATGTAGATGACGAAGGAAGGCCAGTAGAGATCCAGGGTGTATAGAGAAAAGTGTCATTACGCTTTATCTCAACTATGAAGGTTAAACGATGCTTGAGGAAAGGGTGTCAACTATATGTAGTGGAAGCAGTGAATGAAAGGAAGGGACCCTCATTAGATCAGTACCCAGTATTCTCAGAATTTAAGGATGTTTTTCTGAACGAGTTACCAGGGTTACCTCTTGAGAGGGAGCTTGATTTTACTATTGAGCTAAAACCTGGTGCAAAACCGATTTCCAAAACTCCGTATCGAATGACAGTGCCATAACTTTGTGAGTTGCAAATGCAATTGAAAGAGTTACTAGACTAAGGGCTAATAAGGTCCAGTGTTTCACCTTGGTGTGCACCAGTAATTTTTGTAAAGAAGAAGGATGGATCCTTACGACTGTGTATAGACTACAGGGACTTGAACCATGCTACAGTGAAAAATAGGTACCCAATGCCACGAATAGATGACCTCTTTGATCAGATGAAAGGAGCAACGACATTCTCAAAGATTGAATTGTGATCAGGGTATCATCAGTTAAGGATTAAGGAAGGTTATATCCCAAAAACTACCTTTTGAACTCAGTTTGGACATTATGAGTTTGTCATAGTACCTTTCGGATTGACCAATGTGGCAGTAGTATTCATGAGCCTCATGAACGACGTATTCCGGAAGTACTTAGACAATTTTGTACAAGTCTTTTTAGATGACATCCTCATCTATTCCAAGAACGAAAGAGAACATGAGGAACACTTACGAGTAGTGTTGTCCTTCCTTAGAGAGAACAAATTGTATGGGAATTTGTCGAAGTGTTCCTTCTTCCAGAAAGATATTCACTATTTAGGTCATATCATTTTTGGCGAAGGAATCTTTGTGGACCCAGAAAAGGTAAAATCCATGATGGAGTGGCCAGTGCCGAAAAATGCCCATGAGGTGAGAAGCTTCATGGGGCTAGCAAGTTATTATCGGAGATTTGTGGAGGGATTCTCCAAAATAGAGAAACCCATCACCACCTTGCAGTGCAAGGGGGTCAGGTATGAATGGACTGAAGAATGTGATAGTGAATTCATTGAGCTTAAGAGGTTACTAACTAGTGCACCAATTCTATGAGTACCGAATATGGAAAAGGACTTCACAGTCTGCACGGATGCCTCGAAGCAAGGGTTGGGGGCCATGCTAATGCAGGATGGATGAGCGATAGCTTATGCATCAAGGAAGTTGAAGAAACATGAAGAGCTATACATGACTCATGATTTAGAGTTGACAGCTGTAATGCTAGCTCTAAAACTTTGGAGGCACTATCTTGTGGGGTGAAACTTTGAGCTCAAAATATACCATCAAAGTTTAAAACATCTCTTCACTCAAAGGGATCTGAATGTTAGGCAAAGGTGATGGAGTGAGTTTATGAGTGAGTACGATTTTGGTATTTTGTACATCAAGGGGAAGGAAAATGTGGTTGCAGATGCCTTGAGTAGGAGACCACGTGTCTTCTCCTTGGTACCCTTAAAGGTCAATCTGAGGGAACGAGTGTTGACGCAACTCCAAGGAGACAGTTGGTATTTAAAAGTTACTTCAAACCTCCAGAGTGGGAGGAAATTAGATCCAAAGTATGAAGGATATAGTCTGGAAGCAGACGAACTATGAAGATATCGAGGAAGGATGTACATCCCTGAAGGTGGGGATATTCGAAGCATCATACTGAAGGAAGCCCATAGAGCACTTTATTGTACGCATACGGGTAGGCATGAAGCGCGATGTAGTCCATTTCGTTGCCAAGTGCCTAGAGTGTCAACAAGTGAAAGCCGACCACCATCACCCAGCAGGCCTCCTACAACCACATGATGTTCCTATGTCTAGGTGGGATGTCGTCTCTATGGATTTTGTTGTGGGGTTACCGCTCAGATCTCATAGACACAATGCCATTCTTGTGATAGTGGATAAGTTAACCAAGAGTGCTCATTTTATTCCGGTTAGAGACACTTACAATGTCACTGATGTGGCACGTGTGTTTGTAAGTGAGGTTATCCATTTGCACGAGATACCTAAGAAGATCATTTCAGATAGGGACTCTCAATTCACTTCTAGGTTTTGGACAAGTTTGCAATTAGCATTAGGGACTCAGTTGAACTTAAGCACATCTTATCATCCTGAAACAGATGGGAAAACTGAGAGAGTAAATCAAGTCATGGAAGACATGCTCAGGATGTATGTCATGGATAATCAAACCCAGTGGGAGAAGTACCTACCTTTGGTAGAGTTTGCCTACAATAACAATTTTCATAGCTCCATCGGAATGCCACCCTATGAAGCTTTGCATGTAAGGCCATGTAGAATGCCATTGAGTTGGGATAGACTAGAAGACCGAGTAATAGTTGGGCCAGAATTGATTCAAGAGATGGAGGAACAGGTGATTCAGATTAGGAAGAGACTAAAGGAAGCACAGGATGGGCAGAAAAGTTATGCGGATGCACACAGGACTGATCGAAGTTATGAAGTGGGAGACTAGGTTTTCATTCGTATCATGCCTAATAAGAGTACCATATGGTTCGGGAAGGGGACAAAGTTGTCACCTTGATTTATAGCACCATTCAGAATCCAAGAGAAATCTGGACCCATTTCCTATCGTCTCGTACTGCCACCCGACTTACATAAAACTCATAATGTTTTGCATGTATCTGTTTTACATCATTATGTTGCTAATGAATCACATAAACTAAATTGGAACGAATTGCAGGTATTGGACGTGGGAACTCTCACGGTAGAACCATTACGCATATTGGACCGTAGAGTCTGACAGCTCAGGAACTGTCTGGTAGACCAAGTTAAGGTCCAATGGGACAAGTATAGTCTAGGATCTGCTACTTGGGAAGACACCGAGACACTACAACATATTTTGAGAGAAGCATAATTGGAATATGCATATCAATGTATATATGCGAAACTTAGCATTCACATGGATCTCAAGAAGGGTATTTTGGACAAAACTATTTTCAAATGGAAAAAAATTAGATAGTCTCTGTAATGACCTTGCTCAAATAGATGTATAGGGATTATTAATTATAATTAATTTGATAATCTGACTGTCCTAATATGTTAGTTAAACAATAATTATTTCTTCATAATATTAAATAATTAATTATTATTAATTACTTGTTCATATCTGTCAATGATTAATTAATAAGATATTAAATATAGGGATAAGATATTAATGAAAGGGGAGAAGAGTCGGTGAAGGCGAGATATGACGGGGAAGAGTCTTACGGGGAGGATGATTCTTTTGGAGGCAGGAATAATTTTGAGGAGAGGATATATTTCTATGGAGATCTCTAGTGTGAGGATTTTGGTTTTGGGGGTATTTGGTGAATCAGAAGCAGGGGGCACCGGTTTGTTGGGGGTTTTGGGCATGGGGGCCAGGATATCCTTATGGTACCCTAGAGCTAGGGAGCCGGACAGGCTGCTCCTAGCTGATAGGGAGGAAAACTCGGTTTTGGGCAGTGTTTGACACAGTTTCAACTTCAGCATTGGACCAACGGAGCAACGACATTTAGCATCAGAAGAAGGTATTTTTATTTATGAATTGCTAAGTTATTTTCATGCTGTAGATAAATTTTAATCTCTGCTGAATATTTTTCTTATATGCTGGTGAATGAATTATTTATGCAAATTGAAAGGAATTATATGTTTAATTGTATGAAATTTTGGAAAAAAATAATTTAGGTTATTACAGGCTCAAGTTTTGGATAACGAGAATACAAGATTCTGTAATTTTCCAAGACATTTACAAGATTCTTGTCCTCATACAGTAGCTCATCCCTCATGGGAAAAAAATGTTTCATATAAACCAAAACATTGGACATTTATGTCAACTAAAGAAAAGGAAAAGGATCAAGAAAATTTGCAAACACAAGATTATGAGAAAGAAAATCCTAATTTTTCAAAAATGTCATTTTTGAAAAATGTCACTTGGAGAAACTTATCATATCTCGGAGGATAAAGTAAAAGCCAAGGATATTGGGATTCCCTCATCAAGGATGGGAGTTGTACATGTGTTTCTAGGGGGAATGTAGTGGTTTCATCACATTGATACCTCTAATTTCGATACAGATTTGGTCCTCTTTTCAATTCCCAATTTATCGCCTTCTAATTTGCAGGGAGACAATGTGGATCCTACTTCATGGAGGTGGCATGAGGCTAATTTACAGGGAGACAATGTGGATCCTACTTCATGGGCCTAATTTACATGGAGACAATGTGGATCCTACTTCAAGGAGGTGGCATGAGGTTAAAAAAAGGGTAAAATGGAATGACTAAATATTAATTATGTAATTTTATCTAGTTTTTTTATTTATAATGTACTTCAAGAACTTGCACAATGTGATTTTCATTTTAAATCAGAATACAAAATTACACTTTGTTTTTTGAAAAAAAAATAAATTAAATATTTATTTTGTAAACTTGATAAAAAGTACATCAAAATTTCAAACAAGTGCACAATGTGATTCATATAAAATATGTATGTGTTATTAGTCCCTACCATGCCAAGGACTATAGTTTTCTTTCATGAGTCAACCTACTTTGGCTTGTAATTACTTTATTCCTTTTGCAAAACATGTCCTAATGTTTTAAGAAAACATATATTATTATTATTATTTTCAAGAAGCCAAATAGTTTTTTTATTGTTGTAATTTGATGACTTAAAATTTTGATTGGTAGATAAATTTTGATTGGAATTAGTTTTGCCTTTGATCATACCTTGAGGGATAAGGTCCAAAAGGATTGAATTCCAAGAGAAGAGGAGAGAAAATATACAAATTTTCCATGAAATTAATCACAAGAACATTGATGAAAATACATGAACTAAATAAACCACAAAAATATGAGAAAGAGAAATAGTTGGAGAATAAGGATCCGATCAAGAAGAATTACTACATGCAATGAGGACAATTTTGTGGCCTCTCCTTCCCGACCTTTACTTTCTTCCTAGTTCCTTTCTTAGAAGGTGTCTTGTTGACAAAGTCAACTTTGATTATGCTTGACTTCGTAAATTACATATTTATCATGTTCTTGTGGATGTTTGTAGCATCAGATAGGTACTTCTGCATAAGTCTAAGTGTCTAGACATGTGAAAGTAATCCAAACCCTTCAACCTTAGTAATTTACTTTAATTAATCAATTATTAAAGTAAATTTTTTTTATAATGAAAGTGAGTTTAATTTAATTTAATGCTAAGGTATTAGAATTACTGAATTAAATGAATATTATCCATTGATCTCAAGTGAGTTGATATCTAATCTCAAACATTAAGCACTTTCGATATTAGGGTTATGTTTTATTTGGTCATAACTCATGGTTAAAAAATGAAGGCTAGGTTAAGGAGAAATATGTCCACTTGATGAACATATCCACTTGGGAGAAAAGAATGAGTTTTTCTCAAGTGCTTGAATCATGAAGGACTGTGACTCAAAGGGATCAAGGAAAAAAGTAAAGAAGGAATTTTTCTCAAGTGATTGAGTCACAAAGGACTAAGACTCAAGGGGATCTCAACAAAGGTGAAGAAAGAATTTCATCTAGAGATCAAGTCGAAAGGAACAAAGTGAAAAGGTGCAGTAGAAGGAGAAAACCCAATAGCCATAAATCGAAGGATAGATTTCTAGGTAGTCCAACAACATGTTGGAGGTTAGGAAAATCCTTCGTACAACATTAGGGTTCCCAACATGAAGTTGTGCATGTATGATAGGTAGTATTGGGGGCATACATAAGCATCATGTAGGTTGTACATGGTGCATAAATATGGAAATACAAGTCTGCAAGGGCGTGTATGCACACATTGCACAGGTAGGACAAGGCATGTATAGATCATATAGGGCCATATAGGGACAATAAAACAAAGGTTTTCTTCACATCCTAAGTTGTCAGGTTTTTTGTATTTGTATTTTTCCTTAGTGGTCCATTTTCCTAGTAAGGGAGCCCTTGTATGCATGGAATCATTATTTAGTGAAAAGTTTATTTGAAGGGCATAATTTCTACGTGCATGTGTGAAGTTTAGATTCAAGTTTTGCTTCTGTTGTTTTTATTTCCTAACAATATATTTTATTATATGTGTTGTAATTTATTTATCAACAAGAAAATACACAAGGTAGTAATTTATCTAGGCATTGGGGATAGTGGCATTTTTCAATAGTTCCCTTTTACATAAAAATATGAATTTATGACTTATACATATGAACTTAGAATACAAAACCCCCCAAGATATATATCACCCTTGGTGTATGTTAATTTTTTAATGTATTTGTCAGATGCAACAAATCATTTTAAAATATTTTTTTTTTTTTAAATTCAAGTGACATGTAAAGTGGCATTTGAAAACTTGTCTTAATTAACATTAGATCATTAATTAACCATTTTAATGACATACCACCATTCATTTATATTAAAAAATATAAGGCACCACTACCATGCGATTGTTCATTTATTCCCTAACTGCCATTGTCGACCTCTATATCTTCACAAATCTTCAAGCGTTTTATATATCTAATGGCTATAAACATATTTTGTTATCCAATTTTTTTATCCTAAGGTGGTGTGGAAATTATACGAAAAGGATAAGGGGAAGGGTGTCTTGAGGTAGTGAGGCAATTTTATGTAAAGGCTAAGGGGAAATTGTCTAAAATTTCTTGCTAAAAGAGGATGACTACTCCAATTCCCTCTTTCAAACTATTATCAAGGAATAAGTCAGAGTGGATTTCTATCAGATGGTACCCTCCCTTCCATTCAAAGAGTTTCATCGTAGGGGATATCAAGTTTAGTTTTTGGATTACCCTAATATAGACTTATTCATGATTTTCATTTCATTTTTTCTTCTTTTGCAGAGAAAATTTGTTAAGAGAATGGTTGTATATTCCATACTTTGGTACGTACTTCTGGTATATTCGATGCATATCATTTTCTTACCATTTTATCAAATCACATTATCAATTCTCTACCCATCAATAGGGACATGTTTTGAGTAATTGTAACTTTGAAATTCCCCCATATATGATCCTTTGAGAAATTATGAGGTTTTTTTGGTATAAATGAGATTCTCATAGAGAATCTCATATATATTTGTGTTCATATATGGATGAAAAAACATATATATGATATTCTCTATGAGAATCTCATCTATTCTATGTATGGAAACGACAACATCCTTACATTTTCCTATGTCTATTATTGATGTGGATCGGTGGAGAGAAGTCATGGACTTTGAATGATGCTAATCATTTACAATAGCAGCGAAAAGTGTTTGGGAAGCATATACACTCAAGCCCTAGGATGATGAAAGAAAATGAAATAATACTTTAGATGAATAATTTTACTTGTCCATAAATTATGACAAAGAGACAGATAGGATGTTTTGTACGTGAATAAGTGAAGAAAATTGTTGTCATCAAACAATATTTTTGACCAAGAGTCGGATAAGTTTTTTTTGTATGTGAATAAGTGGAGGAAATTATTGTTAGCAAACAATGAATATTTTAGAGAAAGTGCTAACAAAAATGTAATATTCCATAACTCTCATGTATGAATATGGATTGAGTGACATAGCTTGTTGGTGCTAGAGAGAATAAGAGGTTGCCGAATTTTTTTAAATAAATCACCACTTCATTGGAAAAATACCTTATTGTGAGTCTAAGAATCATAGTCATAGAGGATGAGAAGGAATGGTTGTGAGGGTAAAATTTCCATTTTCAAAAAATATATAGATTAATTTAGGCTAGGTAAATGCCACAAAGGAAATTAATTATGGTCGACTCTTAGAAAGCTTATTTTGAAATCCTCATCGACATCTTGTGAAATTGGATAATGCAACATATATGAAGTTTCAATTTTGTATTAGACCCTTGTAAGTAATAACTTAAAATTGTATTGTATATTAAGTGAGAGAGGACTGATGAGACTAACATATTTTCCTCTTATAAATATTGATCGATAAGGAATGGAAAGGACCTAATGAAATAGATAGATTTTCCTTTCCCTCGAATTCTGGATTGACTGGTGAAAGGGAATACATTTATTATATGACTTTCCAATTGATGTGTTATTGTACATGAAATAGAAGAACCTATTACTATTGGACCTTGCATATAAGCGAAGGATTTCCATAGAGAATTGAAGCAGGAAATATTGGGTCTAGTGTGCACAAAACATATGACTTGAGCACAAATAGAACAAATAAAAGGGGTACAAAATTGCTTAGTGAAAAAATAATATCTTGGTCAAAGGTAATAGGTCTTAAAGATTCTTCTTAAAGATAGGATTGAGAAAAGGGAAGTGAGTGCTTCTATAATTTGTTTCTAAATGATCCAAGAGCATAAAAACCCTTGCCTCCCCAAATGAAATTCAAAATTTTGATCCTTCTAGAAGAAGGCATTGTGGCTAAAAGGTGATTTCCTTGAACTTTGTGGGTTTGTTATGTATTGTTTGTTTTGAGTAATGTTAGGAATAGATTGAGGGTACATTGGATCTTAGATGATCTGATGCTTATGTTGTTATTTCTATATGTAATCCTTTGGGCCTTTAAAGAAGATATGGGCCAAACACAATGTAAGGTACATGATCTATTATAATAGAATGAAACAAAAATATTGTATAGAATAACAACAAAACAACACAATAGATGAAACCACAACACCAAATAATACATTTATTGATAGGAAACAATGTTCACTTGCCTCTTCGAAGGGGAAACCTCCAACATAGTAGCGCTCTATTACAATAATTCTCAAGACAAAAATTCTCATACCCTCTAATCCTATTTATACTAAATCTATCTATCCAAAAGAACAATCTAGAGGAAGATCCTTCTAGAAGCAAAAGCTTCTATTAGGTATTCTTACATTTGAATTTCTCTTCCTTATTTCTAGGCCTTATTGATATTGGTATTTATTACATGGAAATATATTACTCTACCTACGTGAGGGATTAGGGAGGCTAGGTCCCTAACATAACCTCCCCTTTAAAAACAACCTTGTCCTCAAGGCTTGAGATGAGGAAATTGTTGCAGAATGGTAGTTGGCTACCAGGTGGAATCTATTGGAGTTGTATCTTTCCACTAGAATAACACTTGCTTGATGGTGCACTGACGAAGATGATGCTCACACTAGTCCAAAACATCTTGTGGATGCAACCAGATGGAGCCTTCTTCATCGAATTTGGGAAGGCTAGTTTGAGATTGACACTTAGTTCTAATCATGTTCTTTAAGCAAGAGCATGAAAAATAGGATGGAGTTTAGAATAAATGGGAAAATATAACTGATAAACCACCTGTCCCACGTGCTTCATAACTATATAAGGACCATAAAATTTGAGTGCCAGTTTTTGATAATGTTCGGCCTTGAGTGAACTTTTCTTATAAGGTTGCATTCAAAGAAACACCTAGTCTCCTTCAACAAATTGATGTTCAGAACGACCTTGATCTTCTTTTCTATTCATGTGATTCTGAGCCATGACCAAATTCTCTTTGAGGGTGCAGAGAATAGCCTCTTGAAATGTAATTGTTTGGTCAACCTTCTGGACCTTTGAGACACCTAGCATGTATGAGAGAAACGAAGGTGGATTTTTTCCATATATTGCTTCAAAAGGAGTCATGTGTGTAGGTGTATGGTAAGAAGTGTTGTACCACCATTTAGCTAGTGGTAACCATTGATTCCACTCATTTTTACTTTCAGATGAAAAACACCTTAAATATGTCTCCAAACACTTCTTGACCACTTCAGTTTGACCATCAGTCTGGGGATGATAGGATATACTGAGATGCAATTGGGTGTCATTTATCCTTAATAGTTATTTCTAAAAACTTCTTGTGAAAGTGGGATCTTGATTAGAATGAGGCATGCCATGAATCTTGAAGACATGATCCATGAAACATTGAGCTACAGTTGAGGCAGTAAATGGGTGTTGAAGAGAAAAAAAAAGAGCATACTTGGAAAGGCGATCAATGACCACATCATGACTGACTTATTTACTGATCTAGGTAAGCCTACAATAAAATCCATAGAGATGTCCCTCCAATTAGTGGGTGAAATCAGAAGTGGTTGTAGTGTGCCAAGATCTTTGACTATTTCCCACTTGTTCCATTCACAAACATCACATTCTGCCACAAAAGTGTGAACGTCTTTTTTGATACCATCCCAGAAAAAAGAACGTTTGACCCTGTCATAGGTTTTGGTAAACCCTGAGTGCCTAGCTATGGGTGTAGCATGAAGCTCAGAAAGAACCATGGATTTAAGTTGTTATTGTTTACTTAAATACAAATGACCTTTGTAGTGACGCTCATCATCATGCCAAGAGTACTTAGGGGAAACTGGAGAATTGGCTTGCAATTGTTGGATTAGATGTGAAATTCTGGGATCTTGTAGACATTACTAGCGAAGAACTTGGAGCCAATATGTTAAAATGAAGAAGAGGTAAAAAAGGGAACCTTCATATTCATATTTTCTTGAAAGAGAGTCAACAACCAAATTTTCTTTACCTTTCTTGTAAATGATCTCATAATCATATCCAAAGATCTTAGTCACCCATTTTTGTTTCTCCGTGGAGGAATTTCGTTGCTCCATAAAATACTTGAGGCTTTGATAATCTGTCTTAATTTGGAAGAATTTCCCAATATATAAGGGCACCAGAGATCTAATGCATGAATAATGGCCAACAATTAATTTTCATATATTGATTTTCCCAAATGTCACTTTGATGGTTGTTTGCTGGTAAAGGCCAAAGGTCAACCATCTTTCATAAGGACTGCTCCAATTCCTCTCCCAAAATAATCACATTCTAGGAAAAAGGTCTTTGTCAAATGAGGAAGGGCCAGGACCATAGTGGTGCACATAGCCACCTTCAAGGATTGAAAGGCCTGATCAGTTGTGGGATTCTAAGCGAAAGAATTATTTTTAAGGAGATCAGTGAGAGGTACCATAATATTTCCATAATTCTTAAAACACTTGCAATAATAGCCTGTTAAACCCAAAAAACCATACAATATTTTGAAATTCTTGGGGCAAGGCCAATCCTGAATAGCTTCAATCTTCTTAGGATCCACCCTTACACCTACCTTGCCAGCAATATGACCCAATTACTCAACTTCCAAGGCTCCAAAATCACATTTATATTATTTTAGGAAGAGTTGGTGTTGAGAGAGTATACGTAGAACTCGATTGACATGAGAAAGATGAGTTTTCCAGGTTTTACTATAGATGAGAATATCATCAAAGAAAATTAAGACAAAATGATGAAGAAAATGATGAAATACATGATTCATGAGGCTTTGGGAAGTGGAGGGAGCATTCCACAAGCTAATGAGCATGAACAAAAAATCATAGTGGACCTCATGAATTTTAAATGAAGTCTTAGGAATGTATGCATATTTCATACATATATGGTGGTAGCCAGATTGAATATCAAGTTTAGTAAAGAACTCGGCACCACTTAATTCATCCAAAAGATCATCAATGATAGGAATGGGAAATTTGACTTTGATGGTGAGTTTGATGAGGGCGCAAAAGTTAGGACACATGCACCAAGATCCTTCTTTCTTAAGTGCCATGACCGTAGGAGAAGAATAGGGGCTCATACTAGGACGGATAATGCCTGTGGTGAGAAATTCTTGAACAATTTTCTTAATTTCATTTTTCTAGGTAAGGGGATGACGATAGGGATGAACATTGGGAGGAAGGTTGTCGAGGAAAAGGGGAATGAAATGATCATGGAAAACATTTGAAGGAAGGAGTCCTTTAGGAGTGGAAAAAACAACTTGATGTTTGGAGAGGATGGATTGGAGGTCTGCTGACACATGGGGTGTCCCAGTGGTGTGAATGGAATGGAGTTGTTCAATAATTCCATAATGACCTTTTTTGAGGATATTTTCCATGTGATGGGAACTGATGATCTCAGGGGAACCTTTTTGATGCCTTGCAACTTATATTGGTGGCATTCCTAGTTGAATTGCATGGTTAATTCCTTAAAATCCATGAGAATCAGACCCAAAGTCTTGATCCATTCAACACCCAACACAATGTCACAACCACCCACGTCGATAGAAAACATATGATATTTCATGTGGTATTGACCAATTTGGAGATGCACATTTTCACAACAGCCCCCACATTTCATGGACCCACCATTGGCAATCGTGATTTGAAATTTGTTTACTACATGTATATAGAAATTAGTTTGTTGGGAAATGCAATGAGGAATAAAGTTATCGGTTCTTCCACTTTCAACAAGGATGATGACCTTCTGGTGCTTAATGTAACTAATTAGATTGAGGTTTTGGGGAGCAGAGAAGCTAGTGAGAGTATTCAGGGAAATGACCGCTTCAACTCTGGCAGGGTTAGAAGGTGGACTCGACCACAAGGGGGAGCCTCAACATCTTCTTCAACAAAATCCTTGGAGATGGCCATAAAAAGACTTTCTTCCTTACACTTGTGCCCCAAAAAATATTTGTCATCACAATTATAACAAGGGCCCTTGATTTGGGGTTCATCCATTTCTTCGTTGGTCAATTTCTGTATCTTTAGGGGAGTGGAAGGAGGAGTGGGAGTGACTAGCTTAGGGAAAGGAATAAATGAGGGTTTTCTAGTTTGAGAAGAGACAGAGTGTTGTTCTTCCTTATATATTTTAGTAACTTCCACACAAATCTGAGGTCAAGCGATGACGACATGGGCATGGATCTCATCCTTGAGGCCACTTGATCTGAAAATAAAAGGCTGACTTGTTATGCTATGCAAGCACCCTCTACTTCATTAAAATAAAACTTTACAAGACCTTGCTTCATGTGTTAAACTATGCAAGATAAACTTATGTGTTAAGTTCATGTATCTTATTGTAAATGCTTATATGTGAGGATATGTTCTTTTAAATGGTTAAATATGTACTTTCAATAAATACACATCAACATAACTTGCAGCAAATAAACCATCAAAATCAGAACAATCACAACATGATAAAGGAGTTCACCCCCCTACGGGCTACATCTCCTTGAGCCTCCATAATGGACTTGGCTCTCTAGGATTAATTTTTCAAAAGTTCTTTTACAATCTTATGCTCAACTCCAATGGAAAAATAGACTATACCATTGAGATCAGAACACATAAAAACCCCAAAAATGACTAATAGAACTCTGAAAATGGATCATGGCTCATCCGGGCATGACCTCTTCTACATGTGGCCATAAGCTTCACTAAGATTCTCTTTGGAAAAAACACCTGTAAAAGTCCTTAAAAGCCTCTGAAACCTGTCCCAATGTGTTCAGAGCACAACAATTAGCCAAAAATGATTATTCAATCACAGAAAACAAGCATAGGCTCACCAAAACATGTCAATCAATGAGGGCTTCAAGCTCCCTATAGCTTGCTGAAACTTCAATGGTGCAAAACCTACAAATGAAGTCTTCAAATGGCCTTGATAATAGTGCCAATGGATTTAGGACATCCAAAAACCCCTAGCTAGGCTTTTACGCCACCTCAATCGGCCAAATAATGAAGAAGATAGACCTCCTGCCATTTTCCTCCTTCAAGCTTGTTGTCACTGGTTCGCCAAAACACACCTTTGTGTTCTTGAACCAAGAACACTCTCCAAATATGTGTTTAAACCTAGCACACGTGCACAACCAAATAACTGTGCAAACTGTAGGACGGTTAGGGCGCCTCCAGCCCCTAACTGCCAAGCTCATGGCCACATGGGTCTTCCATAAGACCTTGGGCTAGTGCAAAGGAACTCAACCGTTTGTAAACCCCCACGCTCCTGGTTGTGGTCACATGGAATAACATAATAGAACCACGGGCTAAAACTAAACCATGTCAAATTGTTTGAATAAACAATGCGTGCACCCATGTGTGGTCATATGGTATGTAATACACAATACAACCACGGGCTTATACTTTGTTTTAAACCACGTGCCATAGCTCCATATATAAAATGGTGGTCACATATAAATGCATATAACCATGGGTCAGGGCTAAGCCCTAGCCCGACCCCTGACCATATCAACCATAATGCAAAGTTAAATACATATTAAAATGTTATATAACAAGAACCAATATAGTGGCGTGTTGGCAACGCAGACTGTGCAAAGTCTTTACATGGTGGAGAGGTCCGGGGGTCGAACCCCACGGCCTCCATAAAATTTTAATTAACAAACCAAATAGACCAATACCGGGGTGCCACATGGCAGCCCATGACTGGGCCACATGGCACCTTACCATTTGCCCAATAACTGCCACGTGTCAACAAATAATTCACCCAAGTCTGCCAATATGAAACTGCCATGTCACTTCTACCATGTCAGCATGTACGGTCAAGCCACGTCACCTCTACCACGTCATCCTGTACGAACTATACGGACTGCCCAGTCAGTGTCCTTTTTTTTCCCTGTTTGGCGATTCGAACAAATCGCGATATCTCTCGCTCCCGACATCTGTTTGAGACGAAATGAGTTGTGTTGGGTTCATGATGGCAAGGGCTACGCTCTCATTCACTTTGAGGCAATTCTGAGAATGTTGATTTTTGAGCTAAAATTTGACCCCTGGTCCAGATTTTGATCATGCCTTCCCACTGAAAGGCTTTTGGACCCACAAATGATTATGATTATCTATCTGCTTTCAAGTTCTATCAATTGATTCTACTTGAAAAGTCTTTTCAACAATCACCTGGATACCTGGACATGCCTTGCACTGCAACTGGCTATGTCCCTCAACCACTGTTCTCTGGCTGTTGTTGACCCACTATTCTCTATGCTTGGAAGACTGCCAACCTTCCCACTGAGAATCAAGTCCCTCTTTCGAACTCTTTGGTGTCAACATAATCAGCTCTCCAATGGCTGCAAAAACTTTCCTGCGACATCTTGTCACAAGCCAAGAAAACCATCAATCTTAAAAACAAATTATACAAGACTGAAAAATGATGCCAACAAAGTCTTTTTCAAACAAACTGTCGCATATTGTACTTCATCAAAGTACATGGCGTTTTCCTGCATCTCGATGTACTTAAAATTGACTTACAATCCAACAAACACCATCGACTAAACATAAGTTGAAAAACATGATTGACACACATAGTCGTCAAGACAACATCGACACCAGTTGAGACTCATTTGAAACATCTCAATCTTCCAAAATGACAAGTCGACAAACATGATACACAATAATGTTACAATCATGAATCATTCATTATGAACCATCACCAGGTTTACTACTTACACATACAAAAACAAATGCATGTGCATGACTCTTCAACTCTCCTTCCAGTACAAACATAAGTACATAAACCTGAAACATGTGGGTACATAAGAGATGAAATGAAAAAGATAAACGGCTGCAACAAGTGAACATCATATCCATCTTTTACATCCTCCTGGCGAAGTTATGCAACAACAAAAATACCTTCAAAATGAATTGCATTCACATGCAACTTGCATCATACAAGTTGTGAAAAACTATTGCAACTTATCATGCTTCCCATAAATGCACACATAACGTTGAAAAGTGCATTTACAACAGAAAATGCAGGCCTTACTTGCTCAAGAAATCCAACCATTTCTTACCAAGCCAACTCAACGGTGACTTTTTTTGCTGAACATCGTCCTCTTGTGAATCATATGGACTCACATCGATGATGGAATCTCCTCTTCCATTCTTGCCAATATCTTTATCCATCTACTTCTTGTGCTGTGGATGAGTGGTTGGATGCAATGTCCAACATTGGTCAATGAGATGACCCCGCTTCTGACAATGAGTGCAAACCTTTTGCATCCTCTTTTCACGTTGTCTTTGCTTATAAAGTTTCCTGAAATTGGCCAATCTTTTCCAACATTTTGAAACATGATGGTTATATAAACCACAATATGTATGTGGATTCTTTCTTCCATTTTTACATACAAAGTTATTATGCTTAACATAATAAAAAACAACTAAATGATAAGCAGAATTATACCTTGAACATTCACCTTTATTGCCTCTTTGAGGAGGTGAATTGGAAGAGTTACAAGCTCTCCTTTGAACACCATCAACAATGTTCTTGTCCTCATCGCTATCACAACTCTTTCATTTCGCACATTTGCATTCATCTTGAACACAAGCCTTGCATGCTGGAGGGATTGAACTTTCAACAATAGTTCTTGAACTTTCACCTTTATAGCCTTCTTGAGGAGGTGAACTTGAAACAAAATTTATCCTTGAAACGTTTTCCCTTGTCTCCTTGACTTTGGAATTTGCTCCATCTCTTCGTTCATATCCAAGACCACAATACTTGGGTCTTTCTTCAATTTTCAAAAACACCAAAACATTCATCTTGAGAGGAATTAGAATATAAACTAGCATTGCATACCTTATGTTCATGCATGTACTTGGTAAGGGTTTCATTTGCCTCATGGAGTTGAATCTCCATCTCATGCAACCATTGAAGAAGCTGGTCTTTCTCTTGCTTCATGGCCATCAACTGCTCTTCAAGGGCAATTTGCACATTTATGTCTTCACACATCTCTTTCATCAAATCTCTCATAGTTAGAATCTCCTCTTTGTCAAAGAATTTAGATAATGAAGATGTATGAGAACTATCAATGCTTGAAGCTTCCTCCATCCTTTGAAGATATCCAACTTCAACACAAAACTTGCACAAATACCAATAGCTAAATCTCAAGCTATCAATGGCAAACACATGAGAAAAACAAACTATGCTCTGATACCACCTGATCTAAAAATAGAAGGCTGACTTGTTATGCTATGCAAGCACCCTCTACTTCATTAAAATAAAACTTTACAGGACCTTGCTTCATGTGTTAAACTATGCAAGATAAACTTATGTGTTAAGTTCATGTATCTTCTTGTAAAGTCTTATATGTGAGGATATGTTCTTTTAAATGGTTAAATATGTACTTTCAAGAAATACACAACAACATAACTTGCAGAAAATAAACCATCAAACTCAGAACAATCACAACATGATAAAGGAGTTCACCCCCCTCCGGGCTACATCTCCTTGAGCCTCCATAATGGACTTGTCTCTCTGGGATTAATTTGTCAAAAGTTCTTTTACAAGCTTCTGCTCAACTCCAATGGAAAAAAAAACTGTACCATTGAGATCATAAGCACACAAAAACCCCAAAAATGACTAATAGAACTCTGAAAATGGATCATGGCTCATCCGGGCATGACCTCTTCTACATGTGTCCATAAGCTTCACTGAGATTCTCTTTGGCAAAAACACATGTAAAAGTCCTTAAAAGCCTCTGAAACCTGTCCCAATGTGTTCAGAGCACAACAATTAGCCAAAAATGATTATTCAATCATAGAAAACAAACATAGGCTCACCAAAACATGTCCTCAATCAATGAGGGCTTCAAGCTCCCTATAGCTTACTGAAACTTCAATGGTGCAAAACCTGCAAAAGAAGTCTTAAAATGGCCTTGATAACAATGCCAATGGATTCAAGACATCCCAAAACCCCTATCTAGGCTTTTACAACACCTCAATCGGCCAAATAATGAAGAAGATAGGCCCCATTCCATTTTCCTCCTTCAAGCTTGTTGTCACTGGTTCGCCAAAATGCACCTCTATGTGCTTGAACCAAGAACACGCTCCAAATCTGTCTTTAAACCCAGCACACACACACAACCGAATAACTGTGCAAACTATAGGATGGTTAGGGCACCTCCAGCCCCTAACCGCCAAGCTCGTGGCCCTGCGCTCCTGGTTGTGGTCACATGGCATAACATAATAGAACCACGGGCTAAAACTGAACCATTTCAAATTGCTTGAATAAACAATGTGCGCGCCCATGTGTGGTCATATGGTATATAATACACAATACAACCACGGGCTTATATTTTTTTTTAAACCACGTGCCATAGCTCCGTATATAAAATGGTTGTCACATATAAATGCATATAACCATGGGTCGGGGCTAAGCCCCGGCCCGACCCCCGACCATATCAACCATAATGCAAAGTTAAATACATATTAAAATGTTATATAACAAGAACCAATATAGTGGCGCGTTGGCAGCGTGGACTGTACAAAGTCTTTACATGGTGGATAGGTTCAGGGGTTGAACCCCACAGCCTCCATAAAATTTTAATTAACAAACCAAATAGACCAATACCGGGGTGCCACATGGCAGCCCATGACTGGGCCACGTGGCACCTTACCATTTGCCCAATAACTGCCACATGTCAACAAATAATTCACCCAAGTTTGCCAATATGAAACTACCATGTCACTTCTACCACATCAGCATGTATGGTCAAGCCACATCACCTCTGCCATGTCATCCTTTACGGACTGTACGGACTGCCCAGTCAGCATCCTTTTTTTTCCCTGTTTGGCGATTCGAACAGATCATGATATCTCTTGCTCCCGACGTCCGTTTGAGACGAAACAAGTTGTGTTGGGTTCGTGATGATGAGGGCTATGCTCTCGTTCGTTTTGAGGCAATTCCAAGAATGTTGATTTTTGAGCTAAAATTTGACCCCTGGTCCAGATTTTGATCACCACTAATAAAACATTCTCTGAAAAAAGCATTAGACATGCTCTCTATGTGGAAATCCAATCGCTTGAAAGTAGCTATAAATTCTTCCACTGTGCAATATTGTTTCAACTTTGTCAAACGGACTAAATGGTTATTACTGGATAAAACGATAGGTATGGACACTAACAGATCTCCCTGGATCCACCTAGATCTAGAACAAAACAAGACAGGACATGACTCTTCCTCTAAGTTGCGGTCATTGAATCTACTATTGAGAAGGAATGAGTGACATAACTTTATATCACTTCCTTAGGTCTCTGTTGTTCCTGCTTCACTCCATTGCTCTTGTGAAATCAGGCCCAAGACAACACAAACCAACCAAAGAAAAGGTAGCAAAGTATATTCAATGTCAACCTATGCATATGATCAAGGAGTTATGCAATAAAATAAGAGTGATTTTATGGGAAAGGGACATGCCACTGTATTATATTAAATGAAAGTAGAAGATACAACTAGATCGCCTTGATGTCGCAAGCTTCCTTTCAGTGACCCTTGGTTCCAACAAATGCACTTTCTCTACATTTGCATGAAGAAGATCCAATACAACTTGATAGACTAAATAGAGTCTTCAAGCTTCTATCCAAGCAGAGTTCTTCACACAATTCCACACAATTCTTTCACTAATTCTTCATTCAATCTTGTTTAACCTTTTCCATGAGAAACATTTCAATATATAGGATAATGAGAGATGGTTAAATGGATAAGGATGATCCCACCAAATCTGAGAAGTCAGTAGGATGCCAACCATGCGAATACCAACTCATTTTCTAGAAGATTCCCTTCTAGAACCTTTGTGACCTCTTCTCTTTTCCAAGCTTAAAAATAGGTTCGCACCCTACCTATAGAGAAGACTACGAACATTTTGTACCCAAAGTATGGGTTGCCTGCGAGAATAAAGGATTTTCGCACCCTATAACATAGGCAGCCTAGGAACTCATCTTAAAAATGCATTTTTTGGAAGAAGACAACAGTCACTTTTCTCAGGCAAAAATTCCTTGTGGGAGCATGAATACATTACTTGTAGAGACATCACCAGAGTGACCAAAATAATGTGTAATAGAATTCCCCCCAAAGTATAAGGCTGAATCTTGTGACAACCGAAATACTTTGTAAAATGCGTGTGTGTGTTAGAAACAAGGAGCGCACCTAATCGAAAACCTGTAAACAACCAAGCATCTGCAGAATATAATACCAATTCTGAGGTAGGGAATCCCATGCTTAGATCACAAATGAATGGAATCATAAACGTAGGTCATGGCCACCAATAATACACCATGGATCCATGTCGTCAAAATGATACATAGCCACCAGGAATACACTGTGGATCTATGTGAGAAGAATTGAATTAAGACATAGCCACGTGACATACAAAGTGAATCTATGTGCCGATACAAATCATACATACTCCATCGCAGCCTGGATAAAAAAGATGAGACCTAGGGTCTTCAATCCCGTCACATGAAAGTATGAATCTAGCCATGTGATTACATGTGCTGAAGTCGAACATGGTAGAAACCACTTGATTACCGGTCATTGATGAAAACCATTAACAAGTGTGAGGGAAATCACCATTGATTTCAATGACTCCCAAGGTACCGAAGTACAATCCTAATGAATGTGAATGAATGAGATGAAGTTGAACACTCAACAGAATCTCTCGATCAGGGATCAATGATGTGAAACCCCTGTCGAAAGTGAAGAGACCTGCCATTAAGGCATGCAGGTTCCAAGGTACTAAATGATTTCTAAGTCTCATTCTAGGATAATGAGTTGGAGTCGACAGAAAAATATTTGCCACAGGAGGGCCTTGATGTATCCCCCATCAATGACATGAAATAAGTAACAGATTTTGAGGGTGAATCAAAGTATGAACATGGTTTGAAATGAACAGAGGGAAGGGTGACATAGTAAGAATGGACAACTACAGATGGCTGAATCAATAGAGGGCTTGTTTGAACTTCTCTTGAACATATGAACAACACGACCAAGGACTTGGCAGTACTGACTCAAAGATGACCCAAGATGCGACCTTGTAGCAAGTTGAATGAGAGACAAATGGATTTCCCAACCCGAATTCAAATGACGAATAGGGGTGTCATGTTCAAGAGAGACGCTTACTGCCATTAATATGAATACAAAAACATATCCCTTTCCCAAAATCCCCCCCACCATCTATGGCGAGTACCTCTTTATTTTTACACAAGATTGAGGAGGATAACATATGCTTGTCGATGTAAGCTCATCCTTTGGACGAGTCCCTCGGAGTATATTTAATGAACCCTAAGAAGGAGTGGTTCGATCCCATTACGGGTCTTTTGATGTTTGTTTAACGAGTCCAAGGATAGAAAACTCGAGGGTTTTTCATGTTTTGAGAGTCTGAAAAACACTTAAAGAGAACTCTCTGAGTTCATTTTTCATAAAAGAGTTCGACAAGACCGAAAAGCGATAAAATATCACCCATCGAACATTTTCTTCAAATACTTTAATGAGCGTGAAAAGGACAAGATTGCTCAACAATCTTTTTGTTTTTATGGAGCGCGAAAAGAGCTTAAAGGATACTCCCTTACATTCATCGTTTTCATGTTACCATGACGAGTATGAAAATATGAGAAAATGTATACTTGGTTACATTCTCATATATTTTCGAGCGCGAGAATGAACGAAGACGGAGCTCGAGGTTTTTCCTACAAAAACCCTAAAAAAGTAGTCGTACGTGCGACAAAAAAGAAAAAACACCCGTACCCCCTCGTTCGGACTTCGAAGTTGCTATATCTACAAAAAACCATGCTCACAAGGATATTAGGATATTAGGTTTTATAAACAAAGCAATAAAAATAATATAAAAGATCAATAAGAAATAGTACAAAGTGAATAAATATGGGCGAAAAGGACTTTTTACCATTTCATTGTTACTTTGCCAAAAACTTGTCCAACATACCTCATTTTCCCCCTAATTTCTTTGCTCGATTACGGGAGGCACAAGCGATCATTCGGCGAACAGTGTGAGATCGGAAGAGC
>CBVK0101161490.1:8423-19822 GCA_900067695.1 Picea abies | reverse complement strand
ACTTTTTCGGGCTAAGGAGACTAAACTTAGAAAAATGTTGTGAGTCCATAGTGAAGCTCTTTTCAGACTTCTTTAAATTGAAAAGATAGTCGAGTGATCTTGTCTCAATCACACTCATTAAAATGATTTTGAAGAGATGTCCTTTTGGTATAATTTTAACCCTTTTTCTAACCGAATGGACTAATTATGCAAAAGGAACACTTTGGAGTCTTCTTTTAGTGTTTTTCAGACTCCATAAACGTGAAAATACACTGAGATTACCTTCTTTGGCCTCATAAAACTTCACATGGAGAGAGTCTTGTTGTGTCATACTTAATCACATTGCATGTATCATCCTTGAATCTTTGGCCTAATGTCGGCTTCATGTTTCTATTAACTGAATCTTCAAAGCATTCCTTAAATGCAAGACTTGTAGCACTTTTTTCCCTTGCAATCTGACACCTTGACCCATGGAGGAATTTTTTCGAGTGTCCTTATCCTGCACATGTCTCCTTACACTGAGAATTAATATGTTCCATGCCTTTGGAACTAGTTTTCTTTCCCACGACACTGGTTCCTCCTTTGTAACATAGCATTATTTCATTACTTTTCAAGCTCGTTAAAAATTTGAAAAATACAAAAAAAAAATTAAATATTCCAAAAAGAGGGGATGAGATATACATTCTCTTTTTTTGGTAGCAAGATAGTCTCCCTTGGACAAATCAAATCCTTTCATTTGTTCACCAAGCATTGGGATCTAGTATGACCTTAGGAATATATTCTCATTACATAGAGTTGCATCCTCCTCCATTTGATTACTCTTCCAAACATATGGAGAGTTTGTGGTGCCTTGTGTATCACATACTTATGTCAATACTATGCTTCCTGAGTCTCATTATTTTTTTGTGCTTTTTTCCAAGATAATTTTTATCCAACCCGAGTCAACCATTATGCAGTTTATCTCTTGAGTTTCATGAGTCAAACATCCCAAGAGTCCAATCAAGTTCAGATTCAAAATAAATGAATTTATGAGTTTGATGATCCATATCCTCTAGTATTTTCCCGACGACATGTCGAAGACCTCAGAGTAGTGAGTCTTACACTCCTATTGTACTCTTACTTGAGCTTTTGAAGATCTTGAATTTGTTTTTTGAGAAATGAAGTCCTCATCTCCAGCCATAGGCATCAATGATTCTTGAAGATGTGTACTTGTATATCTTTAAATGATCTTGGGATGTAGATTTGTTGTGTATTGTTCATGGCTACACTTTATATGGACATTTATGTTTTGTCTAGTAGTCGTATGTGACATGGATATGAACTATACGTGATTGACATACATGCTTAGTTTATCTCGAGCATGGGTATGCCCACCTGAAAGAGATTATCATTATTTTTGCAGATTTCATGCTCACGAACACTTGTCTCGAGCTCACTCAACTCCGTGCCTTCCCACTGTGTAAATATATTGTAATGTATTTCGTCCAAAATGCCTTATCTGTGCATACCAAACATTGGCCCTTTCACTTACATACTTTTCCAAAATACTATCGAGGCTTCCTCTTAAAAAACCATTTTTTGGATAATGTACGTCTCCTACTGCACTAATAGCCCACGTACACATGCATGATGCATGCTAGTTAGCGCCCATACATATGCGAGCTTCATGCTAGTTATCCCTCATTTACCTCCAAAAGTTGCAAAAAGTATAAAATTACACAGAATTCGGCGGAGTTTACAGGCTATGAAACGTTTCCTAACCATTTTAACCCTTGTATCCCATCCCCAAAATGATTAACCATATTTTTCTCATATAAAAAGAGATCTTGGGGTGTCATTTATGAAGAAAAACAAGAGAATAAGAAAACTCTTCCAAAAATCCCTTCCCCTTCTTAGCCCACGATTTGCATCATATTCTGAGTTTTTGGACTCAACCTTCCCCTTCAACCTTTATCCTTATGAAACACTTCCTCCTTCCCTTGGTGATATGTTGGCTGTGAAAAGATAATGTGGTATTGATGCACTTGGAGCCATGACAGAGGATCCTGGACCTGGTTCATGGAGAGATTGTCGACAAAGGTTGTAATCCTTTTTGTCTTGAAATTGAATAAAATAGTTCATTCTTGTCCCAAAACCCTATGTTTACATGATTTTGTTGATTTGTGCATTTAAATCTATGTCTACACTTTTAAAGTGATTAGTAGAGATAACATATGTTGTTTCATTGTATTCCTAACCTTTTGCAGGTCAACTTTGGTAGGAGACCAGTAATCTAGGAGGTGACAACAAGTGAAAGAGGTCTGTACCAACCGCAAGGACTGAAGGTGCAGTAATTAATCCTCTTTCATTTCTTTCTCATCACTTATTTTAGTTGGTTTTGGGGTAGTTTAAGGGTAGAAATGTATTTTAAGGGATTTAGTGCTCTGCCTATTCCTTAGACCTAGTTTAGGGGGATTTTCCTCATATCACTTTGTTAATCCTCTCTTGAGCTTCCTGAAAAAGTTGGATTCTTATGCATATGATTCACTATTTGATTTGTCACCTATTTTGCATTCTTCTTTGTTTGTATTCTTTGATTCTTTGAAGGCTACTTCCTTATTTGATGGCTTTTATTTCTTATCTTTTTCTATTCTCATTTCATATGCAATGAGGATTATGTGTATCCCATCCATTGTTAGATTGTCAATGTCCTTTATTTATTCATTAATAGATATCATAGGATCAAATCTTGAGGGAAGTGACCTAAGAAATGTTTTGCACAATGATTTTTTTTTTTACCTCTTCACCCAATCCTCTAATAGTGTTACAATCTCACCCACATGAATAAAATAGGCTGCAATACTCCCTTCTTCATTCATCTTAAGGGTCTCAAATTTTCCTCTATGGGTTTGTAGTTTTTCATTATTGACCTTGTCATCCCATTAATATATATTATGTAAGTTGTCCCACATTTCTTTTGCTAAAACACAATGTATGAATTTGACAAATTCAAAATCTTCCAGACCACAAAAAATTGCATTCATGGATTTAGCATTATTTTCATTAAGTCTCTTTGTAGTTGAATCTACAGGTGGAGATTTTGGAGTTGTGTAACCATTTTTAACTTCACTCCAAATGTCAAACCCAAGAGCCATCAAATAAGTTCTCATTCTTATGCTCAAGAAGGTATAATTTGATCCATCAAATCATGGATCTCTATTTGTAGATAAACATTCTTTTTTATCCATCTGTGCTACAAGGATTCACCTTCCAGTGGTTAGACTATTCCCAAAGGAAGTTGTATCTGAAACCAATTGTTGGAACACTTACTTATACTGAGAAGGGGAGTGAATTAGTATACGACTATTTTTTCCTTTTCTTATTGTATTACACTTATCAAATTATTACTTTATCAACAATATGAAACATACACAACATACACTGAATAGTACTCAAAGATTTAACGTGGAAACCCAAACAAGGATGATTTTAAGGATGGAAATTTATATTAAAATGTAGAAACCTCGACTAAACTTACTATTCCTTAATATGAAAAATGTAAAATATTTGGCAATAGTTTGGTAAAAATATTCAAATTTCTAAGGATTTTATATAGCTTCTATTAAATTTTAGCAATTTTTAAGGTAAATGATTTTATTCTATGGAATTTGGGAAAATTGTTTTTAAAAAAAATGGAAATTGGAAAATCCTTTTTTGGGAAAAACCATGGAAAATTAGCCCATTTGTGAAATTTAGCCCCTAAAATCATCTATGAACCAAAATGCAAGAAAACCACAAAAATATTTTGTTAAAATATATTCAAAGGAAACAAACTGCTATAAACACCAATATGTTACAATATTTATAGGAACCAACCTGAAAGAGACACCAATCCCTTCACCTCAACACCAACGCAGTAGTACATGTAGGCACCAACCTACAATTAATTTTTTTGTAGGAACGCACCTGTTGGAGACACCAATCTCCTTAGGTGAGCACCATCTCATCAACACCTATAGGAACCAACCCACAATTGAAATACTTGCAGGAACCAACCTACAAGAGACACCAATATTCAAATATTTTTTCTGGATTAATTTCTTCTTAAACTTTCATCTGTAAAACAATTCAAGATTCCATCCGCATAATAACTACCTTGTCAGTTCTCCGGGTCCTTTTTACAATCGAATAGACATCATAAATTCCTTGTTTGAACTTACACCGCCCTGTCACCCTAAGAAAATTAAATTCCTTTCTCTTTCATTCTATGGCATCCTCAACTTTAGGGCCTCATCTTCCAAATCCACAATTCGCATCAACTACACTCATAAAAAATGGTTTCAAGCATTGTTATTTATACTTGAGCTCATACCCCCGAGTATTTTTACACATATGAAAATATATAGTCAAGTGGTTGGCTCCAAATCCCTTGATTCTTCTTTAAAATCAGGCTGCAAAAAATTGGAATAAGTCCCAATTTCTTCCTTGTTTCGCACATGAATAGTTCACAGTTCAAATAAAAAACCTTGACACTCAAAAAATGTCGAATCAATCTCCTTGAATAAATCTCGATTTTTGATATATCCACGAGTCACAACTCAAACCTTTATGATAAAAAAATTTCATATCATATCGTTGATTAAATATCTATCATTGATCTATTGAGTCAAAATCACCACATATTGAGACCATTGGGCCTACTAGGTCATCAGCCCATCGGGCCTACCATGTCACCGGTCCACTGGGTCACCAGCCTAATGGGTCACTAAGGCATCATCCCACCAGTTATTTAACAATGAAATTATCCTCTGATCTGTTTTACTGAGAAACAAGACCACCGACTTGCCAGCCCATTGGGCCTTCAACACTGCACCTTCAACTTTTTTCCTTGATTCGGTATACCAGGCCACTGAGACCACCAAATTGTTATCCCACTAGGACCCAAGAAATTCAAAACTATGTTTATAAACTTTACTCTGATCCAATCCTTTTATGTGTGTTGTTGATCCGTCATAATAATGGTTATGATCCAACCATGCATAGGGTTCACAATATTCACTAGAAGACCATCCTGATGTGGTAGATGATGTGGACTCCACGTGGACCCCTTCCATGTGTGTTAAATAAAATGATATGGATTATATCATGGAAATGATGTAGCATCGATGTTACAGAGAAAATATCACCAATGCTATGGAAAGATCTTCCTAAGATATGCTTATTGATCCTACACAGACAGGGGGCTAGACTTCTATGTATTTCCTAGAAATAAGTAATAAGATTCAATATTACCCAAGGAAATGGAAGAATTCCATACCTTGTTCTGAAGGTTGTCCTTTGTATGTCCTGGTTGATGCAGTCCTGAAGTTCCAACTCTAGTTCCTACAACCTATTTCCTACACACACGAGACAAAACAATACTATTCTACTTATATTCCTAGTGTTAGAATCATAGATCTAGTTTGGATCTAACTTGATATATAATACAAAAAATCATATCTAAATATATATGCATGAAATAAAATCATTCATAAGGGAAAACCAATGATATATTAATTTGAATAATGGAAATACATCAATACAATACCTAGTGATGTAGATGCATTCTCATTTTTCCTTTTCTCCTTGCTCCTCCTCATCTCTTCAACCAAGCTAGGAAACCTGACTACAACTAATGTGGATCGAGAAGCACCTCTGAATTTAGGCAACACACACACACATATATATATATACCAATTATCTTCTAGGTCTTCTAGATCTTCTATAGACCAATGATTACTCAAATGATGTGAGTTCCAAGGCTCATGCGATGAAGAACCAATTCATCCCTTACTTTCCTATTCAAAACTACAAAAATATAGAAGGTTGCAGAAATCATTGTTGGTTGTACCATAGATGACCATTGAATCGTCACTTGTTGTCCTTGGATGACAAGCGATGACCCTAAAAACTGACCCAAATCTCAAGATAGAGTTGTGTCTTGGCTTTCATCTTCTGCTAGATTCCCTTTTGGCCATGTAGGGTGGAGATTAATGCTATAACAAATTTCGCATAATGTGTGAGGATAGGAAAGGAATCAATGATTGAAACACATTACAATAAAATAGTGTCCATGAGGCAACGTGAAGAGAGAGAAAATAGGTTTGATGGTCAAAGAGGACCTGCAATCAAACACAAAGGATGAAAACATATATAGACCATCCCCTAGGTAGAGATACTTAGAATATGAATATTAAAAAAGTATGACTGCCAAAAAATATATCATGGATCCATGACATGAAATGCAATACCATGTCCATGAAAGAATACATGGTGGATGCATGTCATAAAAAAATATCATAGCCACGAGCCAATACAATTTGTATCTATGTCAGAAAAGCTATCATAGACATGAGAAAATACAATGTGTATCTATGTTTCAACCTATACATTAGGAAGACAATTAGAACTGAGGAAAGTTCCCTCGAAGTATTCAAAGTACTCATATACAAGTGATATATTTCATCACAACTTGGGATGGGATGTTGTAAAGGAAGGATGTGGCCCCAATCCCAAGGTCTTCATATCAAACCTCGATGGTACAAATATATAACATGAGAATATATGAGATGATTTCAAGAATGGTAGAAACCATCTGATTATCATTCATTAATGTATACCATTAACAGATGCGAGGGGATCCACCGATGAGGAATATGGACCCCAAGGTACCTATTTATATAATCTAGCGAGTGTAAATAGAGGATTTGATTTCAAACACACATAGAATCAATCGATCAAGATTCAATGATGTAAAACCACTGTCGATCACAAGGAGGCATGCCACTGAGGACTATAAGCTCCAAGGTACTAGTTGGTTTATATATCCCTATCCTAGATAATGTGTTGAAGTCAATAGGAAGAGATCCATCAAAGTAGGTCCTTAATGTATCCCGCATCAATCGACATGAAACATACATAGAGAGATGTCGTGAAGAGACAATATCACCAAGGAAAACTGACACATGAATGGTTGACTCAGAAATTAAAAAAAACAATAGATGGTCGACTCAGGCTTAAAATTCTCTTGAACATATAGCACAACACAATGGTGACTTGGCAGTATGACACAAGATTTTGAAAAATACATTTCAACAATGCAGGAGGCATTGAAGCACTCTCCATGATTATTGGAAGGGTAACCAATTAGAGGACACAATGGTGACTTGGTAGCATGACACAATATATTGACGAATACAGTGCAAAAATGCATGAGGCATTGAAGCACTCTCCTTGATGATTGGAAGAGTAACCACTTAGAAGAGTATCTCTAACTCATTACTGGGATGACTTCTAGGAAAGATAAAACCCAAATTTAATATGATGACTCAAACGAGTGCCATGTTCAAGGTTGACTCAACTAACACTTCAATTTAGAGAATAGACCAATGGTAAAAAACCCCCACTCTTTTTTGTACCTTTTGGTTTTTAATGTTTCCTTAATGTTTTAACGAGTGTGAAAGAGAGATAAAAGTATGCTCGATAGTGTATTTTTAATTCAATTTTAATGAGACAAAAAAATAGATAAAAGTGTACTCGATAGTATCCTTTTCATGTCCTTTTACAAGTCCTAAAAAAAGCTAAAAGTGTACTTGTTTGGAGAGAACAAGTAGCTTAACATTATTCTCTTATTCCAAGTGCATGGAACTAGCCTAAGCAAGATGAGTGAAAATGGTACTGGCAAGTGAGATCCACTCTTAGTAGCTATTCTCTCCATGGGTGGATGGATGAAAAATGAAGGACAAATAATGCAAGAGGAATATGGCCAAAGGCTACTGCAATAGCGGTCAATGAGATTTAAGAAAACAATAGTGCAACGATGGGGTAAATAGAGCAAGTATAAAATGCATGGGATACCACTAAGAAACATGTAAATTTTTGGAACCCGCTCGGGAGATGGCCAAGATATAGATGGAGAGAGGAAAATGAGTCTCAATTTCAAGTCATGGAGGGACTACAAGAGGGTTCTCAAGCCTATGGAAAATCGCAACATGGGCACCAAATGACAATATGAGTGCTAGCTAGGGCACCCATGAAGGGTACACACTTCCAAACAAGTTACGATATGCGAAAATAGATTGGCTAATGTTGCAACCTGACGAGATTGAAACTAAGGAATAATGATGACAAAATGGAAGCTTAATAACACAAATCATGGATGAAGGGAAAAACATGTCCCTATGTGCTATATTGAAGGACACATACCTCAAGTTTGGTGGAAGTTTCTATTTCCAGAAAAAAAATTCCCATAATCTTGTCAACACATGTAAACTAGATTCTGGGGGTCGAAATGCATAGTCAAATCTAAAAAGGAAAATTTTTGGATTTTTTGGATATGATATATGAAAAACAAAAGGCACTAACACCACACACCTATGTACAAGGAAATACACATATTGATGTTTTGCGCCAAGTAGATCTCACCACTTGGCTCAGGTTAAGGATCTTGATCATCACAGATGAACTCATGAGCCAGTGTTGGAATCATATTTCACACGATGTGGGGGGTATGCCACATAGTAATGAATCTTTGTGGATGAAGATACTCATCTGGAGTGGTTTCATGAGATAGGGAAGATCCTTGATTATGCCCATCAAGATGTGAAGAAGGTACAAAACATAAATCTTTAGTATAATGGGAACCAAAGAATTCAATGGAAATTTATGAAAATGAAATCTAAGGGAAAAAAGGGTCAATACTAGGAGGTATAATGGATAACCTAGCAAATTCTCCCATTCCCAGATCAAAACTCATCATGTCAACTCTCATTGGTTCCAAATTGGGACAATATGATTGATGAATGACCTCATCCTTTGGAATTTCTATGGAATACATGACTTCCAAGATGACCTCTTCTAAAGGAAACTCAGTATCTAGGAAATCATGTCAATACAAAGAGTCAACAACCCGTTTGGGTGGATCAGGATAATCACACTCCATATGAGGATGGATTTGTTGACTGATATCATTTGATGTTGTTGAGATTGTTAGATCAACAATATCTACCATTGTGAGTGGCATGGAAGCTCCATATGATTCAACATCCTAAGGATGAGGTACCACCCAAGGATCAAAAGACTCGAGGGATCCAATGGTAAATGATGAAATCATGTTGATAGGATAAATTTTCACAACATGAGGTGGTGGGGGGAGGGGAAAAATCCCCATGATTCAAGAATATTTAAACATCCCCACACCCACACTCGTATTAGATTGTTGGGTATCTTTGACAAAGGGTACATTAGACCCTACATTGGATCCAAGTCCTGGGGTGCAAAATGAAGTTGATCAATCATCACTATTTTCCCTTGATGAGGGAAGAAAAATACACAAAATACTAATGTGACAACTGCAGTCATCTCATATAATTAAGTGTGCTTGAGTCACAAGTTGTACTCAAGAGGTGTGTTGATGATCTCCATAGCAATAGAGCCAATATTACCACCTAGATCGATGGGTAAGGAAGTGATTATACCATGGGGATAGAACATACGTCCATTGAATGATTTCAATCATGTGGTAGATGTGTCAAGCTTAAGAGAGCCCAAGTCCTTCCAACAAGACATAGACATGATGCAAGTCAAGGATCCTTTGTCAACCATGGTTTGGAAGATTTATTTCCCCATCGATCACACTTTGATATAAAATGGAATGTGATGGGAGAGACTATGATGAACCTGATAAAAATCAAAGGTTATCAAACTTGACTCCAAGGGATAAACCTCACCTATAGAAAACAACAAGGGTTTCCACTGTGTTGTGCAACTTTGGAGAACTTCGAGTGTAGACATGCCATAGGGTGCTTGGGCCAAGTTTTCCACAATACTGTAGTTGTGGGTGGCTTGTGAGTTGGGATTATGTGTCATGCATAGAAGAATGCCCTTCGGGGGGAAAAGTGGTGTGTCAAAGGATGGATTCTCAATTTGAAGAGGGACACCAGGCTGGGAAGATGATGATGATTCATGAACAACAAGAGTAGGCTCCTAATTTTCATATTTCTTAGCTCAAGTATGAAAATTGACCATATGGTCACACATGAAAATATAATCATTCGAGGAAGACCCATCATGTTGAGGGGTACCTTCCATGTCCAGTTGCAGAGGGGCAATATTTTTTGCAACCATGTGTTGAGGTTGAGGTGGAAAAGGATGAGTTAGGACATTGGGCTACTGGGCCCCCCTTTGTTGATCCAAATCCGATGGATATCATCCTTCATGGGACAATGATGAGTAGGTTGGTCCTCCCCATAAATCGTGCAGTGGAATCAAATCTTCTTTTTCTCTTTCACACCCCATCCCCTTGATTATTTTGTGTTGGAGTGGTCCCTTGCTTAGTGTTGGAATTTTTATTTTTATTCATCTTCTTCTTTCCTCTAGGTTGTTGAGGATTCTTTGGTTTTATGGATTGCACTGAATTTACCTTGGAGGTCTCAGTAGGGACTTATGAAATTTGAGCATTAGAGCTAGAAGTTGATGGGTGTGACGAGATAGAATTGTGACCCATATGGTTAGCTAACTTTCCCACATAGGCATGGGAAACAAAACCCACTACACAATCGACATGGGGTCCTAGGTTTGACTTCTTTGGATCTATCAATGTCTTAAGCTCATGCTAGATAATATAATAAAGGGTGTCTAACTAAGAGTAAATAAAATCCAAGTGTTGGGAATGCATGATGTCCCACTCCTCTATATCCTCCCTGGCCATAGCTACATATTTGGAAATGGTTGGTAGGAGCAATTTGGTGAAACACTCCATTAAGAGATTATATGAGATCTAGATATTGATCATCCTACATTTTTGTCCCCACTCATGAATATGATTATAAATGTGAGTGGTGGTATACTATCCTAGGGATGTCAAGAGTTCCGTTACAATCTCATACCATATGGGAAATCAATAATGCATTAGAAATTCCATTTCCAAGTGAAAATTTTAAAGAAAGCTCCTTTTGAGTCGATGTACCATTTTGAGGCACTTCTATTTAGGGATCTTTGGAAAATATTCAACCTCACACTATCATCCATCATATATTTGGATCAACACCACAAATTGTATGTCATGATGTGTGTGGAGGGGTCTTCTCTCAACTTTCCATCAAATTTGTCCATTTTTTATGGTAGTTTCATATGCATGACCAAACAAGAAGGTTTATGGGAAATATGGTCATTTATCAAACACGACAAATTAGGAAATTCTAAAGTTGCAAGGAAATGCAATGAATTATGAGAAAATGAATATTGGAAGGAAGATGACATTTCTGAAGTCACAGATGAACCTTGTGGTCCCCCTATGTTTGTGTTTTTAAAGTGTTGTGGTGTTCCAGAAGAGTAAATTCCACTAGGGATGGTGGCACTTCCAAGAGCATGAATTCTCCCTGGAGTAGACATTCCCTCGAGGG